>OU427003.1:7845183-7895183 GCA_911387935.1 Dolichovespula saxonica | reverse complement strand
ATTCTTTTTTTATTTATTTTTTTATTTTTATTTTTATTTTTTTTTTTTTAAATTCTCATCGCTCACGTCGATCGATCACGTATCTTAGGTTTTCAACGGGGCGACGGACTTTTCGGGCCCATGATCGTTCGTGCTCCACCCTCTAAGAACTGGCATAAGGATCTTTACGACATCGACGAATTCACATTGACTTTAAACGATTGGACTCACAGCATGGGCTCCGATATGTTTTACGCTCATCATCACTCGAACGGCGACAATAAACCACGTAATATAATAGTGAACGGTTTGGGACGATACAAATCAAACGAGAGCGATGCTAACTTGATTACCATGGCGATGCCTTTGACGACGTTCCGTGTGAAAAAAGTAAGGGATAAACGAACGCTCGTTTTTTCTTTTTTTTTTCTTTTTTTTTTTTTTTTTTTGAAATGAATGTTACATCGAACGTCTCGATCGAACGAGCGTGAACTACGGGGAATTATTCGCGACGAAACGAAAAAAGGAAAAAAAAAAAAAGAAAAGAAACAAAAACATTTTCTATTTACAGAATCTGAGGTATCGTTTCAGATTAATAAACGCTGAATTTCTTAATTGCCCGATCGAAGTGTCCGTGGATAATCACACGCTCATCGTCGTCAGTTCCGATGGGCGCGATATCGAACCGGTAGAAGGTACGATTATATCGATATTATACTTAACGAGTTTAATCCATTCGTCTATTCATAATAAGCAAATACCGATGCCCGATAAGAAAATAAATCGAGAGGGCACGCTAACGTACTCTATAAGATTTAACGTTTGTCTTATTTCTTTGAACCAACGGGGAGGAAAAAAAAAAATTTGTGTGTTTCAGCCGAATCTCTGGTTAATTACGCAGGCGAGAGATTCGATTTTATAGTTAATATGAATCAAGAGGTTAATAATTATTGGATACGATTTCGTGGATTGATGGATTGCGACAAGAGATTTCTCAGTGCATATCAGGTAGCCATTCTTAGATACGAGAACGCCGAGGAGATCGATCCTGATGAAGAAATTTCGTACGAACGTCCACAGAGTCATTTGCCGGGATTGGTAATATCGCATATTATGATTCGATGAATTATTTAAAAGAAAAAAAAAAAAAATTAATCTTCTCGTCTTAACGAATATTTCCTTGTCTATAATTAATGATCTAATATTTCCTTGACAGCAAGTCAATGCGTTAAACAAGGGTACGGAATCGAACGATACCATAAGCATACCTTCGCTCAACGCGATGGATAAAAACGACAAAACGAGTATCAGAGAACCGGATTATCAATTTTACGTTTCGTATGATTTTTATCCTAAGAACAATCCGGATTTTCATCGAGACGGTCTTTATGGGTTCCATCAAGGTAATTCGCGCGTCGTTTCGCTTATAGATTTGGAATAATTTTTTTTATAAAGAGTTCGTTATTTTCGGAATAATTTTTTGAATATTTGTTTATATATTTTTTTTTTTTTGGAATATTTATTTGGAATAATTTTTTTTATAAAGAGTTTGTTATTTTTTATAAAAAGTTATTTTTTTTTTTTAATTAAAAGTTTTTATTCGATGACAACGCTCATTAGAATCGATTCGTTCGTTTTCAGTACCAGACAGGTTGCAAAAATTGTACACGCCGCAATTGAACAACATATCGATGAAGTTACCGTCCTTCCCTTTAATGTCCCAAAGGGATTTAATCGAGCCCAATCAATTTTGTAACTCAAGTACCGTGAAGGGATGCGACGAAAAGTTTTGCAGCTGTACACACGTACTACAAGTTAGATTGAACAGCGTCGTCGAAGTGATACTCGTTGACGAAGGTAATCGTTTCTAAAAAAAAAAAAAAAAAAAAAAAGAAAAAAGGGGGAGCATCCTCGGTCAATTTAATATCTCGATGAGCTTTTAGGAAAGGGGAAAATATTTTCGATAACGTCGACGTTGTTCCACAGGCGTTACGTACGAAGCGAATCATCCCTTTCATCTTCATGGGTATCAATTTCGCGTGATAGGAATGGAGAGACTGGGTAAAAACGTCACGGTCGATCAAGTGAAAAAATGGGACGCAGACGGTAAAATGAAAAGGAAGCTCGATCGGGCGCCATTGAAGGATACGGTGACCGTTCCTAACAAGGGTTACACCGTTATAAGATTTTACGCTGACAATCCAGGTATAAAACGTAAAATGATCATTAGCGAAATAGTTAGGAAAAATTAATGTGTCGACGTTTGGAAACGAAACGACAATAAAAAAAAAAAAAAAGAAAAAAAAAACGCATATCCGAAGAAAATAAACGAAAAATGTCGTTGTCGTTTTTAACGACCGAATTGAATTGAATTTTTCTGAAACGAATTTTTCACGGATAATTCTACGCTCTTTACGAATATATTACGAATATATTACGAATATATTACGAATATATTTTTGTCTATTGGATATATAAAAAAAAAAAAAAAAAAAAAAAAAAAGAGAAAATATTATTAATCATCGTATCGTCGTGACCTTCGACTCATCGATATAATCCATGATCTCATTCCTCGATAATGATTTTCAGGATACTGGCTATTCCATTGTCACATAGAATTCCATGCCGAAATCGGTATGTCCTTGGTCTTCAAAGTGGGCGAACACGAGGACATGGAACAGGTGCCACACAATTTTCCTCGATGTGGCGATTGGAAGTTGACATTCGACGATACGCAGGCTAACAATTTAATTGAAAATACGACGATTCGTAAAATTACGGAAATTGATACGAGAGAGAACGACGTTAATCAGAGAAACGAATTACAGTCGTCCATTGACAAATTAATACCGTTGCTACTGGAAAATACTAGAAGACTAACTTCCTCATCATCTAATCTTAACATATCGACATCCTTATCGATCCTATGTATCATTATTTCTATTCTTCTTAAATAATTATAGTAGTAGTTACAAATGTATGTGTGTGTGTGTATATATATATATATATATATATATATATATATATATATATATATATATATATATATCACACAGTTGTTTGTCACTTCGTTGAACTAACGGACAATCTTTTAGAAATGTGTAATATTTTTACAGTCGTACAATTTGATACATTTATACGTTTCTATTTGGAAGAGTTAGAAAATTTTCACGAGTATTCCGGATATGTCTAAAAGTACTTTGTCACTGTGATATATTGATTATTATTATTATTATTATTATTATTATTATAATTATTATTATTATTATTATTATTATTATTATTATTATTATTATTATTATTATCGGTATCAAACTTAAACGGCAAACACATTTCTCTTTATTCTTTGGGGTGGGGTAGAGGAGGAGGGGAAAAAGGGAGGATAATGGAAAAGGTATGCTTTTGATCGTGATAACTTGTATGTATTTAATCTAAGCACTGATTTATATTTGATAACGATATATTTTAATTACACGTCAGTATTCGAATATATAATTAATTCTCTTTTCCTAACATATCCATGCACATAATTAACGTCATCGTCATCGTCATCGTCATCGTTTTAACATAGTAGCGACTTCAAGTATTGTGATATTTACAGTTTAGAATAATTAAATTATGAAATTTGTGAAACGTAAAAAAATTCATAAATAGCGATATCTTATCGGAAAGCCATAATTTATTGCTTTTTTTGTTCTTTCTTTTTTTATCCGTAATTTCGCGTGGCTATCCTTTTTTTTTTTATTGAATGTGTTGTCTCATAACAATTGTCTATCAGCAATGTATTTTACGTCGTTCTGGATAGCTTTTGTTCTCCTCTTTTTACGTGATTGTTCTCGCCATTTTTATTCTGTATGTATCCAAATAAAGTGTTGTAATCGTTCAAAAATTATGGGAGTATATGGTTAACGAATATGAACGTCATCCTTGATTTGTTTTACTTTACGAATTCAATTGTTGTCCGTTGTAAAGCTGTTGAAATTGCTTGTAACGTTCGTGCAGAGTCCATAAATACAATATAATTGATTCTTGAAAATGAACGTTCTCGATTTTTATGTGACGTGTTGTTATTTCTCGACGAATGACGAATCGATTTTTCGGTCGACGAGGAACGTTTGGATGTTTTATTCGGATGGAATATAAAGGGAATATCGATTAATGGATTATCCAAAAGAAATAAAATTGTAAAACTGCTCGATTACGGCAACTTCGACAGCTGGTTGTGTAGCGCATTCATTAAAAAAAAAAAAAAAAAAAAGAAAAAAAAATGCCGAAATCGGTGACAGATTTTTCTGCGGCACGACATTCTCAAAATGGTGGGGGAAATAATTTTTTATTTACTTACTTTTTTAAATACATAAAATGATTCATCGAAATATTGAAATCGTTAAGTTTTCTCTCTCTTTTCTTTTTTTTTTTTTTCCTTTCTAATCGAGCTATCTTTACAAATGATGAAACGAACATTCAATGTTTATTATTCGAGTTGAGAAGAACGATAAAGACTATGTTGTTAAGTTACGAACGATCAATAAAAATTTGACAGTTAATAATGATTTGATTATTGATAAGGAAAAAAAAAAAGAATTCGAATTTCGACATTAACGATCAATTATATCTATTTATTTTAGTTTCCCTGTTTGTTTTTTTTTTTTCTTTCTTTCTTTTTCTCCGACAAAGTAACATCCGATGAATAATTCAGTACTGAATCATTTTGTGCGTTTGTATTTTTTTGTTCTTTTTCTTTTTTTTTTTTTTTTTTTTTTTTCTTAATAGCACTTACGTGCTAAACATCTTCGTCAATGTCTAATATTGTGCACAATGAAAAAATCATCGACCGCGGGTATTTCCTGATTCGTTTCCTCTCATCGATCAATATTATTTAGTAATAGTACGGGAAAATCCGCAAGCTGCTCATAGATACATGTAATACGACAAATGTAAAGAATCACGTCTTTGTGAAAAAAAAAAAAAAAAAAAAAATTGTGCATTGATCGATTAATTAATTAATTAATTAATTTATTTATTTATTTGAAATACAAATCCTTTAGAAATATGTCATGCACGTATGTACGTTGTGTCGTATTTGCTCAAAATACTTGAACGAAGAAATGTATTATTAGCAGTATTTATTTGGTAGCAAAGTCCGAAACGTTCTTATGAGGATGGCAAATCTTAAATTAATCGTAAGTATGGTAATAACTTAACAACATATCGATATATTGCATTTGTGCGACCAGATGTTGAAAGATTAATTTAGATTTATTTATTATTATTAATTAAGATTTTTATTTATTATATATATATATGTATATATATGTGTGTGTATGTGTGTGTATCATAATCTCTCTGTTATTAGGTTTTAAATACAGTTTGCTCATCCTTTATCTCGACATATCAGATAATTTATTTTTTATTTTATTTTATTTTATTTTTTTTTTTTTTTTTTTTTTTTTTTTAGAAATAAAGATATAAATTTGGCACATCGAGAACCCAATACTAAACGAAGCGAAATAATATACGATAGATTGTGTTTACGAATCGAGTATTCATTTGCAATGTACGGTAATGAAAAAAATATCAAGATTATATAATGGCTCTACTATGAACTAAGAAATTCTGTAATATATAGGGTGTTACATTGCATCTAACGACGTAAATATTGTTAAAGGTAAATATGAGAACAAAAACACTATTCTGCGATTTTGTAGAAGAAAAATTTTTACCGCATTGGGGATTTGAATAATAAGCGTAGAAAAAAAAAAAAAAAAACGCCCGCACGAAAGAAAAACCTTATTTTATCGTCTACGTAAACAAACGTTTTTTTACGTTTCAAATCTCGTTAAGACATCGAAGAGTACTGTCCGCAAGGTATATTCATTTATACGCGGGCAAAATGTCAATTGCAATTACTCGCGAAAAAAAAACAAAAAAAAGAAAAAACATTTATCGGGTAAACATTGCAAATGATATCTTAAGAGTGTATAATACAACAATACATGATTATAAAATTGTGCATACATATATTCGTGTATATAAGTATATATTTATATATATCGCGTAAGAAAACAAAATAGTATCATATTATTTTGTTTTTTTTTTTTTTTTCATCTTTGGTTATACATTTTATTATAGTACACACAAATTCTTATAGGTAAACATTTCAAAATTTGCCGCATGGCACGGTAGACAATGTAAATGCAATGTAGCTGTTTGCTCAGACATCAAAGTAAAGGTGAATGAATAAAGGAAAGTGAAATGGAACTTAATTGTTCATAAAAATAGTTCTCTTGCTCTTCCAATTTTTATAAGTTAAACAGAGAAAATATATCTATATTCACATATTTGCTAGACATTAGAGTTAGCGTGTAAGTCCGTAAGAATAGATTCATTGATGGTATAACACATATCTTTTTGCGGCGGCCGTTGTAACGGATGAGCCAATAATTTTGCCATATTGTCGTGCAATTTCGCGGCATTCCTTCCAACTTCCAATATGTAAGAAAAATTTGTCGTGTCCAGGGTAGTTATTTCGGCGTAGACTTCCTCGCATAAATTCTCTGAAGTCGGCGGTTCGTGTACAAATAGGACGTCCAAAAAGAAATATGGATTTTCCGTTAAACTTTCTAGGCATTTTTGTCCGGTATTAAATCTTGGTATACAATTGGATCTCGAGTATATCAAAATCACGCGAGTAGTAAACATTGGGAAGGACACGTCACGATTTGTGACCGGTATTTGAGACTGTATCTCTTCGAATACCTGCCCTATATCAAATGTTTTCTCGTCGTCTCTGCTTTCCTCTATGGTATCGAGATTATTCAAAATGACTTTGATATTGTTTGTAAAATCGCATACCCAACGTATACTAGACGATTCCAATATCATAAGACCGTATTCGTGCTTACGCTGTATCGTAGATTTGGCATTGATGAACGTCTCTACCACGCGTTTTATCATATACAACGGTTGATAAGATTCACCGGTGCCAACTTTGAACGACGTAGACTTTTCCTCTTTTACGGTGTCGACGACGAACAGGATCTTTTCTGGTATATTCAATTCCGGCAAATTTCTAATATTTTCTTGCACGACAGATTCCTTTTTACTGTCTAAATTCCGACTGGATGATGTATTGCTGTTACTTGACGTTGGGGTTTTTGATTGTTCCGGAGTATTTACAGCAGGTGTGAACACGGTGGCCGACGTTAGCTTAGCCGACACGGTATCAATTTCTTCGTTTAAATCCTGTGTGGTTGACATGTTTTGATAATTTGCGTTAACATATAACCTCAACGATGCTCTCTCTCTCTCTCTCTCAAATGTCAGATTAACATGAAAATAATCAGACAATACGTTTATCGTAAATACTTTAACTTTCAATTAGAAAAATAAAATTTCATTTGTATTACGTACAATAACGCTATAACGTTTATATTCAATATTATTAAACGACTCTCCTTTTATCGTTCGTAACTATATCAATCAACTTCTGCGTTTGATTCTGCGTTACGAGGACGTTAAAGTTCAATAAAAATTCCGTGCGCTGCGTTTTAGTTAATTCTTCACTTCGAACAATGCGGGCAGCACCACTGCGCTGCTGTTGTACATTCCGTTGCTGTTATTTTCGAAAAGAGTTATGTTTCTTCGGACGATGATCGTAATTATTTCTTTTTCTTTTCTTTTTTTTTTTTTTTTACAAGGAACAACAGTTCGAATTAACGTCGCAGTTATGAGATCAAATAATATAATAAGACGATAAATATACTTATGCTTATATATATATATATATATTTACACGATAATCGCTTTTTTTTAATTTTGAATTTGCGTATTTCCGATGATTATTATTCGTTCGTTAAAAGAAAGATCGAAAGATGGTAGGGGTAGCGTAACGAATAGAAAAATTTAATTTGAATTATAATTTTAATAGCCCCGTTTAAATTCTGAGAATACAATGAGATGTACAATGATATCTGGACCAAATGAAAATTGTACGATTTATTTTCAATAAGTATTCCCCATCGACGAAGGAAAAAAGATATTTCAAATTTTCGCCATAGAAATGGTGTTTTGCCATCTTCGTTCTGTGTCATCTATGATCCAACTCTGCATGGCATTTGTCCTCGTCAATCGAGTAATTTTTTGAGGTTAGACTTGTTATTGTTGGGAGTGAGATGAAATATTATTTGTGTACAGTATTAAATCGATAAATTGTATCTGTCGTATCAGATTTATAATTGTGAAATATGAAATAATTGTTCGTCCGCTTAACTGTGAGGTAAAGAAATCGATCTAACGTCGGCAATATAAATAATACATGGTGTTTCTCAAGTCGTCCGATAAAATGTACAATCAACAACAATTATCTTTAGACTCGATCGATACTTATTTTGAACCCTTTTTAAAAACTGTTTTAAGTAAAGATAGATTAGGTAAGATCATATTATCCTTAATTGTTATCGTTCATTAACTTACGGATTTATTTTTCTAACAATTAATTTTTATTTAAATACATACGTGTGTGTGTGTGTGTAATTTTGTATTATCATAATATAATGTATATTTATTTTAGGAGTGGGATGGGGTGTAATAGAATTAGAATCTGTATTTTCAAGTTGCGGAAAAACGAAAGGAGACAGTTTCAAATTATCAATTCCTTATGCTGGTCAGAGTCTTGTTTGGAACGTATTATTCGATAGTCAATATCCTGAGTTAGGTCCTGATTTTACATTCAGCGATGAGACATTTTTACAGGATCCAGATATTGATAATTTATCAAGATATGTACCTAGTCTTGCTAAATGGGACTATAAAAATAATAACGCGTTATTAAAAGTCATTGTTGAACTTCTGTCTTATTATAAAGAACATCAAGTACGCTTATATCGTTGATTACAATTTTATATTAATAATAATATAAAAATAATGCTAAGAGTAAATATATTAATACTAATTGTTTCATTTGTTTAGCTACAGTTATTGCAAAATCAAGGAGAACGTTTGAACTTAGAATATAATATGTTAATAGAAGAAGTATCTGAAGAAGATATCGAAGTAATTTTCTTACCAGTTGGTTCAAAGCCAACGGAAGCTTATTTTTCTATACGCTTGAATATTGATTTTTCTCAGTTACCTACTCGTATCAATCAATCCCAAAATGATGCCGCTATGCTCTTGGTTACATTTTGTGGTCCAGATTGGAATTTTGTCGTTCCAAATCTTTATTTATCGCAAAGTTTAGAAGAGACGTTTTCTGGGGCGGCGTCGTTGAATATACCTCCCTTTGCATCCAATATTTATTTAAGAGCTTATATACCAAAAGTAAAAGACCTTATTAAGGAAAAGGTATGTCGGCTATAATTTATGATAAGAAATTCTTTTTTCCTGATTATTCTAATAATTGTCTTAAAATTTTTCATTGCAGATAAATACTATAGTTCAGTGTTACGAAAGTAGAAAAAAATTTGTATCGGCTTTACTATTATTACAAAGGGATTCCATTATTGAGTACGATGCTATTGAATTTCACGATATAACTTTGCTTTTAGAACATAGAGATTTTTACTTTTTGGTGCATTTCCATCTTACATCAAAGTTTCCAAAGGACAGACCATTGATAAAATTGCAATCTGTTTATCATATGACAGCGCAAGGTAATTTATACAGCGAGGAGTTAAACAGTAACTACAGTTGGTCAACAGTTACAAGTATTCAACGTTGGAATCCGAGACAAATGATTAGTAAAATACTAATGTTTATTATAGAAAAGGAAGTTCCTAAGTTTCAAGAAAAGTCTACTAAAAATAATCGGTTTTAATCAATTGTTTGATATAAATATACTTATGTATTAATATTTTATGATTTGTTATCCATAAAAGAAAGTTAGTATTATTTATCTGCGAAAGAAATGATATTTCCTTTTGTTTTAATAAAATATAATAATCTTAATCCTTTAATGTCATCTTTAATTTTTTCTTTTTTTTTTTTTTTTCTTAAGCGATAAAAACCTTTTACATTACAATTAACTTTAAAACTTTGTTATCGTTTAACATCGTTTCGAATGCATAAAGATATTACGAAATGAATACATTGTTCGAATAAAAGCAGTATTACAATGAAATTTTTATTGCGACATAATGTTTCATTGACGAAGGACAAGAATTGTCACTGCTATCGTAACAATTAATACCGTCATGTTACAATAATAAAATCTTGATTTTAAAACGACTACGAGGAAGAAAGTTTTCATTCGAAGTTTCCCGCGGTTATGTGTATGTATGCATGTGCTGCCACCTAGCGACGTAAATAATAAAATACATGCGCGGTAGCGAAGGGGAGGGGATATGATCAGCCTATAGTAACACGCGACAAGTTGATTCATTTTTCAGTCCGAAGTATTTTAAATTCGTTTACTGTTATGTACCGATTGTTATTGATGATCGGTAATTTGAACGAGAATAACACGGTCTGATACGACGGACAGTGCGAAAGTTAGATAGTAAGATATTGAAAAATTTAGCGCGATAACTTTATCGTTGTAATTTTTATATTATGTTTTATTTATGCTATCCATCCACGATATCTAAATATTAACGTAGAACCAATTAATTAGTTCTGCATAATTTGTCCTATACTCGGAATAGTTCGTTTTGAAAATTTTATTATAGTTAGGTAACGATGTAATGTGTCTGTTATAAATAATGTATCAATACATTATATTTTGGATTATGTATGGCTTTATTTCTTTTTTTCTTTTACGGCACAATAGATACAATATATAATTCTGTTGTAATATAGATGAAAATTAATTCAGAATTGGAAATACAAGAGTGCGTGCAACATTTAAATATAATAATAATAATAATAATAATAATAATAATAATAATAATAATAATAATATGCATAATATAAAATTACAAATTACATGAATCGTTGAAATGATATAACCTTCTAGTCAATTTTTAAACATAATCTTATATAGAAATTCATTCATTGCATACTGTATTCATATTATTCGCTATCTTGATATCGTTACATAAATTTGAAACATTTTATTTGTATAGATAAACGCAAAATTGTATGATGGTTATGATACTTCTATATCAATCTTAATTGAATGCACATATTGGTAATACAGTATGTTACAAAAAGTTTTATTTGTTTAATTGTTGCATTTATATTGCATAATAATAATAATAATAATAATAATAATAATAATAATAATAATAATAATAATAATAATAAAAACTTATTATTTATTTGTAATAAACTAGCTACGTAGTAAGACACTGAACGAATGTCTCATAAATACTTATTTATCACATATCCATGAAAATAAATTAAATTATATAATGGTACAAGAAAGTAGTGCTAGCAATGATTCTAGGGAGGATTTGAAAGAGTATTGGTAATATTTGTCATATATTTGACACGGATCGTACCTACGGGAAAAGGATTTGTACAAATTATTTTAGCATGAATAATGATTCTAGTATATAAGAAATATATTTATAATTATATGATCATCGAAAACATACTGTCGATGTATAACCGTATCACTTACTGCAGCAATCGTCGAAATATATTTACAACTCTTTTTAGGATTTCGGTTGTATCTTTTTTCTGCAGAGTAAACATATGAGTTCTAACTTATAAATATATACTACTAAAAATGAATAAAATTAATGTGGGATTGTACCAAAGAAGTTTAAATACCTTCTCTAACTGTTGTAAATATCAACAAATGTATTAAAGATTTTGTGATATTATAATTAATAGTTATCTAAAATTTTCACCGATTACAAATTAATTGGACCACCATTTCTTTCATCGAGGAGTTAAAAAAATGGTCACATAAAAATTTTCAGTCGCGTTGGCTCTTAATAAGTAAAATAAATACATTTATTGTACATGTTAAATGGATAAAAACATTATGTATTAAAATTACCGTACTGCTATTTGCATTTAATTTTAATAACTATGGGTAAATAGTCATAAACTGATTTACTAAGTATAACTAAACAACTTATTTTTCGTAGTCCATAGAAAAGAAAAAGTATCTTTGAGTTCGCAATAAATTTTAGTAACTTGTGTCTGAGAAATTCTGAAAACTTAGTCGAATAAGTTTATTTTATAATCTTTTTTTTTTTTTATTGAATTATCGACTATACTCAAATTCAAAAGAAAATGAAAAATAGACGCATATAAAACCACACGTGATCAAAGGTATTTTGAAAATACATATATCCGGAAAATTTTTTACTGTTTATTAAGAGAGTATTAAATTTGGCAGCTTCAGTCTAAAATAAGACAAAGAGTCTTTCAGTTCCCTTAAAAAGAGGGGTAGTAAATACTGTATAGGTATATTAAGTCAGTCTACAAACGTCCTATCGAAAGGACGTTGCTTCCTAACTACGTTACTTCTAAACCAATATCAATAATAAAAAAGTTGTCTTACAAAAAGTGGAGTAAAAAAGTTATACCTGAAAAATATGCCCGTAGAAACGATCCAATATGAAGTTTCATGAAATGGAATATGCACTACACATCTCCAAGCATTAAAAACATTCATACCGACTAGGAAACACTGTTGAAGCACTGAAAGCAGTTATAAACTCATTATAACGCGTTTACAATAAGATTATAGTAACTTTTTTTCTTTGGAAATGCAATGACAAATGCTTTCCCGTACTTTCTGTATCGCCACAAAATATATTCAGTGTTTTCCGGGTCGGTATTAACTTTTTGCAATATATTTAGGGAGTAGACGACTTTAGTGCATGGGTGCAACATCGTTTTTACGTAAAGGTGCGATAATGTCGTTGGCAGACCATCGATAACGATCAATATTCTTGAACTTATATTTTTGTCGTGTCTTTTTTTAACCGAGATCAAGTAAAAATGAGGAACATTACAAAATGGGATCTAATCGAATAAAAAAAAAAGTAAAAGTGTGTAAAGTGCTTGAGCGTGTGTGTACCACGATAGACTGTGGAACATGGATAATCATTTGACAATAGTTAATGAATTTTCTCGTTATTCTTGCAACTTCTTTTTTGTTCTTTCTTTCTTTTTTTTTTTTTTTTTTTCATAGCCCTTTCGGAGCACTCAAGAAGCTTACAAGAATATAGAATATGTATAATAATAATAATGAACTGAAGATATTTACTTTTTTTCTTTCTTTCTTTCTTTCTTTCTTTCTATCTTTCTCTTCTTTTTCCCTTTTTTGTTCTTAAGCTATGCCTGATTTGTTTGTTTTCGTTTTACTCTCTCCCTTTTTTCCCGTCTCCTCGTAATACATAACAATTTGATTCACATTTATACACGTACATAAAAATCCATGTGCCGTGTGGATCCAAATTTTAAAATAAACATACATACTTCATATATCGTATCATTTTAATTCGTCGTCCTCGTTTATCATTGTTTTTTATTTTTTCTTTTGTTCACATTGCGTCTTTTGATTCCATCGTTTTCGCTTCATTTAATCGCCAGCCCTAACGTAGGTACTGTTGCTCGTCATGTAACCACCCCGAGATACGATTATTTATTTATTTATTTAATTATTATTTTCTTTTATTTTTTTTCGTAATATTCCGTATCTCATAAAACATCAATTATTAAGTCGTCCATATAAATGCCAAATTATAATAATAACCTAACGATAAGAATCTTTCTTTAATGAAAATTCAACGGATAACGCTTGTTTCCAAATGAAGATAATCTGCCGCGATAGTAAATAAAAATAGCCGGCGCATATATCTGCTTGAACGTATATAGTCACGCGTTTACACTTATGGGACGCATATATGCGTTTCTCGTCTCGATCAACTGTTTTCTCCAAACGCACATACGAGGTATTCGGCCAATTCGACGATTTACGCAGAACGCATATATGCGTCTACAGTCCGCAAAGGGTTAAATAAACGAGGGGTGGCGGGGGAGGGGAGGGGGTGGGTTGGGGGTCAGACGGAGAGGGGTGGCCCACCCTCATTACGAAGATCAAGGACAACGATCGAATTTAATCGACTCGTCCGTACAAGGGAACGATATCCTTTTGTATCCAAAAGTCGCAATTTGGATAATCGTGCTGTGGCAATGTATCCTGAGCAACGATCAGTACCCTATTCGCACCTGACGTATCGGCTTGGGCCACCTCTCCGTGCCAGACATAATGATTGAACAATTGTTGCATCGCCGATACGTGCCTTTTCTCTTCTGGCGTTCTAGCGGCATATGTACCGAGTATGGCTGCAGCGTCGCTATCCGGATCGGCCAAGTTTCCGCGTGGCTGTGTGGCCACGTAAAACGGGACGTCAGCTTTCATGCTGGCGACCGTCATCAACGGACAGACCACTCGTATGTCGGATATCATCCTTAGAAGACCTTCGAGGGTGGCGTTGTATCGTCTGGGAAATTGAGAAAATATAATATAGAGATATACGAGGATTTGTATTCGTAGCTGGTGGGGGGGGGCTGTTGTTGTCGTTACCCGAAAACCCATCAACCATCAACCAACCACATAGTAAATTGTTTTCTTCTCTAAGTGGATAATGGGAATGACGAGACAGTTTTTTTTTTTTGTTTTTTTTTTTTTTTTTTTTAATTACCTGAGAGCCTCGTCCGCTAATCCGCTAGTACCGAGCAATGATTCACGTACTATCTTCTCTATTTGCGTCGAGTTGAACGTAACGTTCGACGACAGATATCGCGCTGGAGTACCGGAATGCGCGGTTGTACCAATGACGACCTTGACGGGCAACTCGTCCCTCACCCAAATCTCACCGACGTGTTCCTGTAGGATGGCGCCATCTAGAACGAGCCACTCGTGCATTCGATCCCTCGCCAAGGTCTCTCTCGTTTCCGGTAGTCCAACGAAACTACTGTGCCATGTTTCCGGTACCGCATCAATCAGATCCTCGGCACCCTTGCTGCGCAAACAATTCGCGTCGGTGCATCGAATCGAATTAAGAAATTGTTCGCTCTGTTGTTCGGACTTCGTCAACTCTTTACGTGGGAAAATGGCGCTACCACTGGATACCCAGACCCTCGAGAAGAGACCACGAGTTTTTCGTATTCCAACGAGCGTGGTTACCAAGGTACCGCCCGCTCTGTGACCCCAAAGTGTAACGGAGGTTTTGTTACCACCGAAATTCTGTATGTTCAGTTGGACCCACTGTAGGGCTGCTATGATGTCTGAGAGCCCGTAATTGCCGGATGTTGGGGGATGCGTCGCTCGGGACAATGGTTCGGTCGCTAAGAATCCAAAAATCCCCAATCTGGCGAAGAGGAGGAAACGGACGAACAAGAAAAAAAAGAAAAAGAAAAAAAAAATAGGGAGGGGGAAGAAAGAAAAAAAGAAAGAAAAAATCAATCGTCGAACGAACATGATTGATAATGATATTACCTCAAGAATTTTTTTCGATAAAGACCGGCGCACAAAAGAGTCCTTACCGAAAGTTTGGTCTCACGAAGATCATGTCACGTACACGAGCGAGTTTGCTCGATGGTTGTAGTACGCCAGGCGACGAGCCGCTCAAAGTTTCAGCGCCGATCATTACCACGACCGGTAATGGCGTGTCGTACCGTACGTCTGGTGTAAATACGTCGAGATAAAGACAATCCTCTACCCCGTCGATCCTACCGGAAGCCTCACGTTGCCAGCACATGTCCGAAGAGTTGTGCGCCAAATAAGTCCCGTTCCAGCAATGTTCGATTCTACTCAATGGTTCGGCCGTTTGCCATCGACGATTTTCAACGGGTGGCAATGCGTAAGGTATACCACGAAAAGCGTAAGCACCGTCCTCTAATACGCCTTGAACGGGTCCGCAGGAGGTCACGGCTTCGATGTAATTCCCGTTCCTGAGTGATTCATTGCTGGCTCTTCTTGGTCCGTTACAAGCGACGCATATTATAATTATCACCGACAATAGTATACACAATGAAGCACCTTTTAAAAAACAGATAGAATGAGAGAGAATGAGAGAGAATGAGAGACATACACAATCAACGCTTATCTATATTTTATTTACTCGATCCATCATTGATTTAAACCTTTAGAGCTCTGCGGACCGCATATATGCGTTTGGCCAAAGTCATCCGCGCGGCCTAAGGTCGCATATATGTGTTTTTTCTCCTTCCCCTTCTCCTCCTCCTCCTTCTTCTTCTTCTCTAAGTAATCGGGCCTGGACTGAGGGCGCATATGTGCGTTCGTAGATTTTTTTCTTTTTTTTTTTTTTTCGATCAATACGCAGTCACTTTCGCGTAAAATTAATACAGGAGCACTCGTTAGTAGTAATTTGCCTTTTCCATTAGGTATCCCATTTTACGTCCCTCTCTTTTTTAACCAATTAAATTTCAAAGTAATTACCTGCACCGTCACCTTTTCTCGACTCGTAGCAAACAAAACGACTCATTCAACAGTTCAATTATTGAAATAATTTAGCAAAAGAATTACTATAATTAATTGCTGTTGGTCAACGGCAGCCCCGCGCTCCTCGTCCTTACGAATCGGAGTAGGTCAGGAGTATTCATCAGAGCTCAAAAGGTTAAAAACTACCGTTATCGAACGCGCGAATCTTAACCATAATGATATCACGCCGAAATGATATCTCCACGGAGTATCGACGGAAAAACATGTTACCCAGAGCAAATAAATTTCGCCTTGCGGCCTTAACGCAGAACGCACAGATCTGACGTTTCGGAAGTTCTGCTCCGTCGGCCGCGTCGCTGTTATCCAAACGCACCGTCTCCATTCCGTCCTCATTGCCAATAGGATTTTTCTCCGTGGCACCGTCGTTGAGTGTTTCGATACTGGCCAAACCAGCGGCGGTACCGTGCATTCCCAATTCACCGTCACCGTCCTGTACGAAATCGAAAGAAAAATCGACGTTCAAATATGCGCCCGAGAAATAGAGAGAGAGAGAGAGAGAGAGAGGTTTTCTTATTCAGTAGATTTTGAATCGATGCTTTTTGTACCTTAGGAAATATATCCCTACCGACGAAGCTGCTCACGTAAATCCTGCCTTTAACCATTATTGCGATCTCTTGCGATCTTTGACATTTTATTTCCGACGAGAAAAAAATAAAAAAAAAAAAAAGAAAAAGAACTTTAGATACGGTTTAATAATGCTATAACTATAACGATATTTCTACGCACACACACATATATATATGTATGTATGTATGTATGTATGTATGTATGTATGTATGTATGTATGTATAACGGTAGAGGATAAGTCTTGGACGAAGAGCAGAGAGTAACTGAGGAAAGAGGAACGAATCAGGTTGCACGGGTGTGTAATCAAAACCTGTGGACGAACTTGGAGTACGGGTACGGGTTTACGAGTACGCTACTCTTAACCGAGTATATATTGTGCTTTAGACCAAAGACGAAAAGGGGTAGAGAGAGAGAGATAGATAGAGATAGATAAAGATAGAGAGAGAGAGAGAGAGAGAGAGAGAGAGAGAGTGTCGTGTTAATGAACTTTTTTAGACGTTGCAAAGGGTTAGAAGACGACACCACCACCGAGAGATAAAGAAAGAAAGTACCGTATTATTTGTTTTTCCTCGCTCGGATAAGAAAAAACATAAAAAAAGAAAAAAAAAACCCTAACGATCGGACACCGCGGTTAGGATTAAAAAGTCCGAAAGTTTCGTCGATAATTTCGATTAAAAAAAGGAGGGGTGGGGGGTGGAACGTGGGGTTAGTTTTTACTCGCTAGAAGCGATACTCGGAGGAAAATACACTGGGCGCGATTTACGTCGATCGTATTGATAATCGATAATCGATAATCGATAATCGTGGGTGATCCTATGTTGAACGAATCGAAGATAAAAACGAAATCTTCGAGTTGTCCTATACTCCACTCCTCTTCGACTCCATTCGACGCAACCTAATGGATAGAATTTTCGTAGGAAAATCAAAAAAAAAAAAAAAAAGAAATGAAAAAAGAAAAAAGAAAAAAGAAAAAGGGCTACGCGGAAGGATATTTTCTGCGTAAAGTGACGGTAGTCCGATTAAAAAAAAGAAAAAAAAGAAAAAAAATGAAAAAAAAAAAAAAGAAAAAAATGAAAAAAAAAAAAAAAAAAATACTATCCAAGTACGCGCAAAACCTACTTCAATTTTTTTCAATGTAGAAAGAAATATATTTCTCAACGTTCTCTCTCTCTCTCTCTCATTCGTGTCTTATCACGGCGCTTCTTAAACGAAGCGCGTGCGTGCGTGGGTACGTACGTACGTACGGTAGAATAGACTAAAAGGTAAAGGAAAAGAGTTTGAAGAGAGAAAAGAGGATGATCATCATAAGAGGACGACGCTTCGAAGAAAGGCTGGTTCGTGTGTACGTGCCCGAGAGGCTTGAAAAACCTCTCGTAAGGTTTCGTGAAAGGGTCTGGCCGTGGATGGGTTTCGTATCCGACAAGCCGCAACACTCTATGTATTTAGTTACACCAGACCTTCTATCTTATTCTTATTCTCCTTCTTCTTCTACTTCGAATTTCTATACTCGAAGCACGGTATAATTCAATCGTATACGTTGGGATTTGGGAAGGAAAAACGAAAACACAAAAAAAAATAAAAAAAGAATAATAATAAAAAAAAAAAAAATAAAAAATAAAAAACAGGACGACCGAACAAGTTTGTTAAGATCGCGCGATTTCTCGAGCAAATTTTCATCGGTCGTCGTTGGGGTCGTGGAAACGCGCCGTAAAAAAAAAAAGATTTAAAAAGAAAAAAAAAGAAAAGAATTTTTTTTTTTTTTTTTTTTTTTTTTCTTTTTTTTCTTTTTTTTTCGGTGTGCCCCTCACCTTGTTCTTCTTTCTAGGAAATACGGAAACCAGAGGCAATCTAATGGCATTGAGAATGCCCTTCCGTCCCTCCTTCTCCTTCGAGTCCTTCGCCGGGGTTGTTGGTTTCTCCTGAGCAGGAGGTTGGGCATTTTGTTGTTCGTTCTCCTTCGTCATAACGGCCGTCGTCTCTGTGTCCGTCGATTCGCCGCCGGTTTTGGTTTCTTCGTCCTGGGCAAAATAAAATAAAATAAAATAAAATAAAATAAAAAAAAAGAAAAAAAACAAACAAACAAAAATAAATAAATAAAAAAAGAAAAAAACGAACGGATCTCTCAACGATCTCGACGAACTATATCGATGTATCGAAGGGGCAAAGGACCATTCTTGGTTGACCATAACGGCGTTATATGTAATCGTTTGGCACGAAGTCCTTTTTTTTGTTTCGTTTTCTATTTTTCTCTCTCTCTCTCTCTCTCTCTTTTTTTTTTTTTACAACGCGAGACTCGGAACGTTTTGAACGACATTATCCTTCGAAGCGATGGAGTGATGTGAAAGCTTCCTTTATTTTTTTTTCTCTCCTTTTTTTCTTTTTCCCTACCATATTAATATCTTTTCGAAGAGGATTCTACATTTGGCAGCGTAATCTGTTATATAGGTGTATACACACACTTCTCTCTCTCTCTCTCTCTCTCTCTCTCTCTCTCTCTCTCTCTCTCTCTCTCTCTCTCTCTCTCTCTCTCTCTCTCGCTCTCGTGTTCAGAAGGGATACAGATGGTACGTGATTCTATATTTGGTCTTTGAATGTCCTTTCAAGTGGCGTCGCGTGGCCTAACCGTCGAGTGCTCGAAAGAGAGAGAGAGAGACAGAGAGAAAGAAAGAGAGAGAGAGAGAGAGAGAGAGAGAGAGAGGAAAAAGACGCGTGTACATACACACACACATATATATATATATATATATATATATATATATATATATAAATACACACTTGAAAAAGCATGGGAGAGTACGAAGTGGCTTTACCACCGGTAGCTTAACCAGTAAAAATTCTTTTCTTTCAAAATGTAAGTAGTATGCTTTCTCTCTCTCTCTCTCTCTCTCTCTCTCTCTCTCTCTCTCTCTCTCTCTCTCTCTCTCTCTCTCTTCGCACAACAAAATACATACATACTTATATATATTTGTAAAAACCTATTAACGTCGACAATATTCGTTCTCAACGTACTTGGTCAAAATCTTACGATTTGCGAAAGAGAACTTTCCGAAAGAAAAAAAAAAAAAAAGATTCTCGATTTTATTGTCCTTGTCGTTATTCTTTCTATTTTTTTTTTTTTAATTCTTTCTTTTTTTTCTTCCCCGTCCAATATAGTTTCCAAATGTGACACCGTGAATGAAAGCGACGCAGAAAATAAATTTGGAGACGACGACCACGACCGCGACGACGACGCAGAGTAAAAAATAAAAATAAAAATAAAAAAAAAGAAGAGACCTTGGCAAATGTCGCGTCGCACAGCTCGTAAGTTTTCAATTTGGTCGAAGCAAAAGAAAGAAAGAAAGGAATAAAAAAAAAAAAAAAACAGAAAAAGAGAGAAGAAAAGGAAAGGAAAGAAAAATGTGAGATCTACTCGTGAACTTGAATACGAGGGGTTGTTGGTTCTTGGTGTCCGTTCAGTGGTTTCCTCATGGCGCCACACGAAGGTTACACTAGGGAGAGGGGAGAGGGGAGAGGGGAGGGGCAATCGTTTTTGTCTGCACAAAAATAATTCGATAACATTACATCGATAATACGATACAATTATATTTAAAACATTTCAATGATCTAATAATTCTTGACGAAAAAAAAAATATATATATATATAAATATATTTTTTCAAACTAAATATAGTTTTCATTTAATTGAAACGTTCGAAATAAAAAATCCAAATCGTAAATCGTTCGAAGAGGTAAACTCATTTATTATACGTTCATAATTTATAGTGTATATATGTGTGTGTGTGTGTGTGTATTGGTTTAATATTATTGTTAATTAGTAGAACAAAAAACGAAACGAAACGAAATAATAAAAGGAAGAAATAATAACGATTAACACGTTGTATGTGTATATACATATATATATGTGTGTGTGTGTGTGTGTACGATAATCGTTTATCAAAGGATACATGACTCACAACAATACGTTTAATTCTATCGAACAATAGAATGCACCCCGAGCACGAAACACAATAGAGAGTTACGTTTAGTATTTTTCAATGAAGCTATATCGGATATCTATCTATCATCATTAGATATGCCTCGGTAATAATTTCGCGCGATGCTATTTTAACACGAAGGAAAATGCAAGTGCAATCTTCGAGGTTTAAAAAACTTTCGTAATATTTTCTTTTACTTTATGTACGTATATATATATATATATATATATTTTTTTTTTTCGATCACATCAATGATCCTTCTTGAGTGTTAATATAAATGAGACACCGGAAACGAGGGTGGCCACGCGTAGAAAAAGTCCAATTTTCTGGTCTGTCGGGTTCCATATATCATTACCTTTCGCAGAGGGGCTGGGGGATGGGGAGGGGAGGGGAGAAGGAAGGGGAAAAATTGACAGTCATTTTTGTACCGATCGCGTATAAAAAAAAAAAAATAAATAAAATCACGAGATCGTTACTTTTTAAAGTTCTCTGGTATCGCGAGTAGCAGGTTCGATTCGATAAAAAATAAATTCGATAGAAGAAGAAAAAAAGAAATAAGATGTCCATGCGTTCCATATGATTCATAAATGATAATATTTATTATTAGATCGCTACGGATGTTCGTACGAATGCATACTGTATTTTTTTTTTGTCGGTAAATGACGCGTAACCTAGATAAAAAAAAAAAAATAAATAAAAAAAGAAAAAAGAATTCGTTTCATTTTCCAAGAGTTTCCTCGTATTATTACGCATATTTTACAAATATCGTAGGGAGAAGCTATAATCGTCGGCGTCGCGAGACAGTTGCCGTTGTTGTTTTTGTTGTTGTTGTTGTTTTGATTTGGCGAAGTTTCGATAACGTATAGAAGTGACGCGATGGTGTTTTCCTTTGTGACATATACCAAGTGAATAATAACATTTCCTATGAGTCAAAATTTATCAATAGAATATCGTTCGGGATAAATTATAACGACGCGTAATATTTCATCCGAGTGTTATATTTTGAAGTATTTCAAACTAATATGATTCATCTTAACGTGTACGATATATATATATATATATATATATATATATATATATATAAACGAATTTGCGAGAGTGAAGCGTCTTATGTATTCTTTGATAAATCAAAATTCGACGTCTTCGATCGGATGAAATATTTATTGTAGAAAATATAAATCAAATAGAAAAAACAAGATATATCGGTGTTAAGTAACTTCGAATCCTACGAGAATAATTTCTGCTTAACGAGGGACGAAGAAGACCCGACGATGAAAATCGATCGATAACAACAAAGGTCGATCCTCTACCTTCGACCGAGAATAATAAATAAGTCAGAGGGGCGCGATGGACGACGACGTTGGGGGAAGAGAAAGAAAAAATTTTTCCATCAATCTTCATCGAAGACGCGCACACACACACACACTTTTACGATAATGACGTATCACTTCAATCATTTCTAAAAGTTTGATAACATCGATTAAAATGTTATCGTACGTTTTCATTCAATTGTAAGATACATGAGCCGACGCACGCGCGCGTAATTCTAAACAAAATATCGCGACGTCGTGAAATTGGTATTTATTTGTAAAAAAAAATATTGTAAAAAAAAAATACGACGAACGGTTTGATATTTATTGGGCGTCGCTGTGTGGTCATTTCGCATCAAAAAAAAAAAAAAAAAGAGATAATAAAAATAAATAAATTTCGATTGATACCACATGTATATATATATATCGATCAAATAAAAAAATAAATAAAAATATATATATATATATATATATATATACACACAAAAAACGCAAGATGAAGTAAAAAGTACAATACATCGTATTAATACATTAATTTAGATTTCTCCTTCTCTTTTTTTCTCTCTCTCTCTCTCTCTCTCTTTTTTTTCCTTATAAATTTCGAAAACAGGCCGAGACTCGGAGGGCTCCCAACGTCGAACAGCTGCTCGAGTAGGAGAGAAAGGAAGAAGAAGAAGAAGAAAAAAACAAAACAAAAAAAAAGAAAAAGAAATTCTTCGAAGGGCCTCCCCTTTAATGCACTCCCAACTCCTAAGTTGCGCGTCGTGTTTCCTAATTCCTAAGAGGTTTTCGAGTCTATCGATTCGAAACACGAATGATCGAGAGGGGCAGAGAGGAGTAAAGGGAACTGACAGTGATCGTCGAAATCAGAGCCAGAATCCTTTAATCATTTCGTTATCATGCCAGAGAGATCTTTGAATTTGTGATTGTACTCCTCTCCTCCTCCCCCTCCCCCTCCTCTCCTCCTCTCAAATGTAATATAACTTTTGTCCAGTCACACAACACCACCTCGTTCTTCCATCCTCTTACGATCCGGAACTCAAATAATCCTAATATAATATATATATATATATATATATATATATATATATATATATATTTATGATATATATATGATATATATATATATATATATATATATATATATATCATATGTATAACATATAACAATATATATTAATACAATATATATATATATATATATATATATATATATATAAATTGTTATATGTTATATATATTTATATTATATCAGGATATATATATGATATAATATATATATAATATATATATATATATATATATATATATATATATATATATAAATTGTTATATGTTATATATATTTATATTATATCAGGATATATATATGATATAATATATATATAATATATATATATATATATATATATATATCATATATAAAACATATAACAATATATATTAATACAATATATATATATATATATATATATATATATATATATATATATATATATATATAAGAATGGGGTCCGGAAGGAAACGGAGAGGGAGGAGATTAGGTCAAATCGATTGAATTCGAGGATAAATTCCTCATACTCGACCGTTCATTTCATTTCATACCTTTCGATAAGTTCGAAACATTAAAAGCTCGGAATCGTAGTCGAATTGCATTATTTTTCTTAATCGTTGAGTAATATAATATCTAGAGTGATATTATCAGGTATTTTGGATGTTCAACCGAACATCATCATCATCATCATCATCGTCATCGTCGTCGTCGTCGTCGTCGTTATCTTTTTTTTTATCTTTTTCTCATTTTATTTTTTTTGTAAGCGTCCTCGTTACTAAGTCTTCATCGTGAAGAACCTGTTCCTAAAATGCTCAACCACGACGATGACGACGACGTCTCGTTCCTCTCTTCTCGCAGCATCTCTCTTCTCGAGAGAGAAGAGAGAGAGAGAGAGAGAGAGAGAGAGAGAGAGAGAGAGAGAAGAGCTCGACAGTATCCACTTCGATACTGTCTAGTCATCTTCTTGCCGGTGACTGCTCTTTCTCCATTCTCTCTCTCTCTCTCTCTCTCTCTCTCTCTCTCTCTCTCTCTCTCTCTCTCTCTCTCTCTTCCTTCTCGAAGGAAGCGCATTATGTGTATGTATGTTCCTCTCTATGCACACGATACGTGACTCGTTTCTTTCTTTTTCTATTCATCGTTCATGTCTCTCCCTCTCCCTCTCCCTCTCCCTCTCCCTCTCCCTCTCCCTCCCTCTCTCTCTCTCTCTCTCTCTCTCTCTCTCTCTCTCTCTCTCTCTCTCTCTCTCTCTCTCTTCTTTTACTCGTATTCGAAGTACCACGCCTGGACGACACGACGCCGACGACGGACACGTACAGTATTTATCTGATGTGTGTGTGTGTGTGTGTGTATACACGTACGTCCGTACACACGCGCATACGTTGCGAATACTATGTAAACGCCCTCCCTCCCCCACTTGGAGTGTGCCGGCATTTGGTGCCGCATTGTACGAGACTATGGCTACCCATAATGATTCGCAACGCGCTCCTCACATTTCGATTAGATCTCGTCTAGGCGCCTGTTAGTCTCCTCCCTCCTATACCACCGTTTCTTTCTCTCTCTCTCTCTCTCTCTCTCTCTCTCTCTCTCTCTCTCTCTCTCTCTCTCTCTCTCTCTCTTTCTCTCTTTTTCATTCTCTCTCGTTTCGACCCTTCGTATAAGATTCATCTTTATCGATTTTTTTTCTCACCGATTGTCTCTAAAAATCGATCGATTGATTCGTTAAATTTTATATTTAACGGTAAATTATATATATATATATATATATATATATATATATATATATATTTATTAATTAATATTATTATATTATTATTTATATTAATATATTATTATTAATATATTTATGATTGTTAATTAATATATATGAATTAATTATATATAAATATATATATATATATATATATGTTTTATAACGTTATTGTCGTATCGTTTAAAACAAAATATTTTGCCCTGTTAAAAATTCCATTCGGAAGAGATCACCATGCACGATTTAAGTATGATAAGTAAAGGGGCGAGGGGTGAGGGGGGTGGGAAGGGGATTCTTTTCAATGGTGAAACACGTTCACGTAACGATCTGTCCTTTAATTAATTAAACGCAATTCAGTGTTTGTCACACACCGTGGCTTTTTTTCTTTTTCGTCGTCCGGCTATTATAATGCAACATACGGCACACATTATCGTGCAGTTTAAACTCTCACTGAAAGAATCTATCTCGCCTTTTTTCCTTCGTCTCTTCTCCCTCCCTCCCTCCCCCACCCCCAAATCCCTCGGACATGTCGTAAGAGCATTGATTAACGTCGATTTATTTTAATATCCCCTCTCTCTCTCTCTCTCTCTCTCTCTCTCTCTCTCTATCTCTCGCTCTTTTTTCTCTCCCCTTTGTCACCTTGTTGGATCTTTTTTCGCCGCCATTTGAAAAGGTCCAACACAACAAACAATGTACTGCGTCTCTCTCACTCACTCTCTCTCGTTCATATTCCTTATTTCCCTCGACGTTTTATACTTACATACAAACCAAAATGGAATATGAGATTATTTGAAAATACCAGGCCAAAAGAAATTACGTTTTTTTCTGTTCTTTTTTTTCTTTTTTTACTTTTATTTTATTTTATCGCGTAAAAAATTTGCATCCCGCAATCTTGCAAGAATTCAAATACTCATCACAGGAATTAAAAAAGGAAGTTTTGTTCATCACACTCGAGAAATATTAAATAATGAAACCTTTACGTATTCGATCCTACTTACTCAGCTACAATTATATTCCACGAGTTCGTTTAAAAGTTTAGAAGAAATACGAAAGAGAAGGGGGAAAAAAGGAGGGAGGGAGGAGAGGTGTATCGATCTCGAATAAATAATTAAATAATAAAAACGAAAAAAAAGAATAAAAAGAAATAATTCTTCGATTATACCGATTTAGTTCCTCGCGCGCATTATTAATAATATTGTCGTACTTTGCGAGACATCATTCGACCATTATTAATGGTAATACAATTTAGATAAAGGTAATGGGTTCCGATAAAGCGGGACGTTTAAATTCAATTTTAATGAAATAGTTAAAAAGAGGGATTGGGGAGGGGGTTAGGTTTAGGTTTAGGGTTGAGGTTAGGGTTAGGGTAGGGTAGGGTAGACGGTGCTGCCATCGAAGGGATTTGCGGCAAGTGAGGGAAACACAGTTCGGTGGACATCCTCTCTCCACCAACGGGAGAGAGAAATCGATATCAGACGCAACTTTCACCCCTCTTCCTTTTCATCGACCCTTACCACCCCTCTTGCCCTCCCACCACCACCACCACCAACACCTCCCTTTGTCGCACACGCTATACCGTACCTACTACTGCAGAGGCACACCGGCCACAAAATTTTCACGTTAAAATACCATGGCGGCTCTGGGCGTATACGACACCGGATAAAACGCACTTTTTTATTATTATTATTATTATTATTATTATTATGTCGAGGAAAAATTTTATATCGAAACTTTTCTACGGTGTACTATGGTATATATTTGCATATATATATATATATATATATATATATATATATATATATATATATATATATATATTATATATATATACACACATATACATATATATATATACATACACACACACATATATATATATATACATATATTGTAATATAAATATCATATATATATATATATATATATATATATATATAAATATAATTATATATTTATATACACATAAGTGTATATATAAATATATATTATAAGCCTCCGCCCCCCTAATAACTCTACCGATCAATCGCGATAATAATCTTTGAAAATAACAATCTCTATCTAAGTACGTATCTCGTTGTTCGTAGAATAAAAGAAAAAAAAAAAATGTAGTGATTCTCTGGAGAAAAGGATAGACGATATCGTCGAGTGGCGTCGGGAAAAATCGTTACGAGAGAGATTGCCAGTGTTAAAAAAAAAAAAAAAAATTTAAAAAAAAAATAGAGAGAAAAAATTATTAAACGGCTCGAATTTGGATGATAAATTTTGATTGCGTAAAAAACAACGGGACTCCTCGAACGCATACGTACGTACACGTGCGCGCGCGCGTTCGTCCTGCGCGACATATTGTATCGATATAAATACACACACACACACACACACTGGTATGTATAATGTAGGCGAGACGCGATATAATACGAGAGAAAGAGAGTGCACAATATCATCATCATCATCATCGTGCTCGGCCATGTGGTGGCGGCGGTGGTACTCTGGTCGGAGGGGTTCCGGTTATTCTGGTTCTGGCCTTCGGCTTTCGACCACCCCAAAAAAGCAGATATGCCGGAGAAAAAAGGACGAAGAAGGAGGTAAAGGCTCTTATGAGAGGAAGGAAGAGAGAGAGAGAGAGAGAGAGAGAGAAAAGAATCGAGAGAAACACAGAGAGATATATGACAGAAACCCGAACTAGATTCCTTAAGGCTTTGATGATCTCTCGTAGTTTGTACCAGATGACGATATTACGATCGACACGATAGCAATGATATTTATATAATATAATATATATATATATTTTTTTTGGTTTTTCTTTCTATTTTTTTTGTTCTATTTTAAAAAGGAAAATAACGAGACAGCCAAAAATTTCGAACCGCTTGCCTAATTAAAATGGTAAAAGGACGTCGGTGGTGGACGTTGTTATAACTGTGTTCCACCGGGACGAATTTAAATCGATAATGCGTGAGTGTAAAACAGAATGAATGGTCGTCGTCGTGTAGTGTAAAGCGACGAAATAAAAAATGTTTGCTTCCGGTTCCTGTGTACCAGGTGACATCGGCATTTTAAAGTGGTACAATAAAATTGGGTACTCTTTCCTGTTCCGAGGGACACGTACAACAATAACACAACACAACCCAGACGCACGCACGCATTCCAGATTGAGAGAACGGAGCGTGATAATTATGACAAAGCTTTAGGATGATCATTAATGATGATATCACGTAAGAGAATGTAATTATCCAGAGTGCATGCGCGTTTATGCTCGTCGATAATTCAATAACACAATCTACGAGGTAGTATAAAAAATAATCTTTAAGGAGAGTCTCGAAATTATTTTAAAAATTAATCCGCTCGTTCTACGACCGTATAATATATATATATATATATATATATATATATATATATATATATATATATATATAATAATAATATATATAGTATATATATATATTATACTATATATAATATATATAGTATAATATATATATATCGTACGTTAGAAATTAGTCACCCATGAGAACGCACCTGGCGTTTACGTATAACCTAAAACTCCCATCCTCTTTTGTACTATAGTTCGAATCATATATATATATATATATATATATATATATATAGAGAGAGAGAGAGAGAGAGAGAGAGATTATGGGACGATAGGTTTATAACGTCTGGAAAATAACGAAATTTTAAATATTCCACGTAAACAACAAATTGTAACATTTTTTTTATCGATTCGATCAACGAGCGTCTCGAACGAACGATATAATAAAAATCTTTTACGCCGAACTCGTTTCCTATTTTTATATACACGTCGGAGTCTCGCATTCGCGTCGAAAGAAAGAAAAGAGAGAAAACATAAAACCGTATATTATATTGCTTAAAGCTGTGTCTACCAGTCTTCACAAATCATCATCTTCCTTCGACTTTGGATGAGGTTTACATAAAAACCTTTCTTAATTTCTTTCTTTTTTTTTTCTCGTTCGTCGAGCCAAATTTACGAGTTCGAAATAAAAGTGGCGTATAGAGGATCGTGAAAAATACGCATGCATGGCGGCGGAAAGCTATGTGGTACGTTGAAAAAATAATATTTTGACTAAGAGAGAAAACCGAGTCGAGAATCCAGACACGCAAAACCAAAGCTTTGGATCCAGCGTTGATCGATCCTTCGCGTCGTTTCATCGATCTTTTTTCACGTCATTTTTTCACTCGTCGTCGTCGTCGTCGTCGTCGGGTATCTTCGGTTGCTTTGGAAAAAAATTTTGGAAAATGCATTTGTCTTTACGAAGCGTGAATCTTTAACGATCACACGAGTCTATCGATCTCTGATAAATTCGATCCGATTTAACGACGTTTGACAATATTTATTTATTCATTCATTCATTTATTTATTTTTGTCGTTGTTGAAACATCACAAAATTTTGTCTAGTACGCCGGTTCGTTCCATTAAACGCAAAAGGGACGTCTGTTCTCGTTAACGGTTTTTCCGATCTCCCCTAAAATATCGAAAAGCAAAACAGACCTTCCCCCAACCCCCAACCCCCGAACCCCTAACCACCGAAATCTATTCTCCGATTTACACTCGAATAATCTCAGATCAGACGGCATAACCAAATATGTGATTTGTATACCGACCGTAATACCACGGTAACAGTTTTAATCGTGGAAACGTAAGTTAGCAAACGTACGGAACGTTAGTTTGGTTCGGGAGAATTCCTTCGGGGTATATATTTCCATTCGAATGACTCCATTATTAGTTTTGGTACTCGCGTACCGTACTCGATATTATGACGACGAACCGTTTGTGAATCTCTATGATAAACGCGAATAATAATATATTTTTTTTTTCGAATAATATTTTTATTTTATTATAATATTTTTTTTTTCGAATAATATTTTTATTTTATTATATTTTTTTTTTCGAATAATATATTTATTTTATTATAATATTTTTTTTTTTTTCGAATAATATTTTTATTTTATTATAATATTTTTTTTTTCGAATAATAATAATGATTCTTTTTTTATTTTCACGCTACGACGGATCAAAAATCGTGGATCAATTACCAACGATCATCGAGGATCTCTACGAGAGAATTTTTATGATCGTAAAAAGAAGGTGTCTCTCTCTCTCTCTCTCTCTCTCTCTCTCTCTCTTTATCTCTGTCTGTCTGTCTCTCTCTCTCTCTCTCTCTTTCTCTCCGTACGTTCAATTTACGACAATTCGAAAGTTACGATTCGAAAAGAACGAGAGGAGGAGGGGATACGAGGGTGGTGGATCGTCTCCATAGAGAGAGAGAGAGAGAGAGAGAGAGAGAGAGAGAGAAGTTTCTTTGCCAATTAAGAGGATTAATAAGGACGAGTTAAGGGCAATTGGAGAAATTAGTCGCGTGCAATGGCTCGAGGAGAGAGACACTGTCGTATTGTCATCGGTCTGGGAATTTCAAAGGAAGACTCTACGAGAAAAGTGAGAAAAAAAAAAGGTAAAAAGAGAAAGAAAGAGAGAGAGAGAGAGAGAGAGAGAGAGAGAGAGAAAGGCGCTAAGAAATCGCACGAAAAGAGCCTTCGTTAAATTTTCTATGACACGACGACGACTACGGACGAGTCAAGTCTCTCTCTATCCCACTCTTTTTCACACACACACACACACACACACACACACAAAATTATACACAGCACACACGTACGTACGTACAAACGCTTTATTATGTTCTACTCTGGCTTTTTCTTCCTATAGAAACCTATATCTATCCTTTTTCCACGCTCACCCTTCTTCGATCCATGTGTGTGTGTGTGTGTGTGTGTGTGTGTGTGTGTGTGTGTGTGTGTGTGTGTGTGTGTACTTCGTGCTCGCGAGATCGACAAAACTCATCATTTTTACCCAAGAGAATCCCTTAACAGATTCTTTCAATAAATCCCTCACGATTGTGATCGATTTTTGTACTTACTTTTCAACACCTCCACTTTAAACTTTCAGTTTATTCATTTCTTTTTCATTTCTTTTTCATTTCTTTATAATTTTTTTTTTCTTTTTTTTTTTTTAATAAGTCAAAGCTATAACATCAAATAAGTCGATTGTAATTCTCTCCTCGTCGTTCTTCCGTTTCTTTTTCTCAATAAATACTCGTTTCAACGCTTTCATTCGTATAATCAATCAACATTCAATCTCGTGAACGTTAATATAGAATTTTAATTTTTATCTATCGATATATACGTTTATACGTTCAAATAAAATTATACCAATCGATATACATATATATATGTGTGTGTGTGTGTGTGTGTGTGTGTTAATAAATAATAGATGTCTCTCTATCTCTCTCTAGAGTTTTATCATACTTAAGAGAAAAAGAAACGAAAAAGGTGCGAACGACACACGCGCGTCTATCTCTGAATTTTTCCGACGATTTTCTTTTTCTTTTCTTTTTTTTTTTTTTTTCTTGTCTTTTTTTCTTCCCCTCTCCTAAAGCAAAATAGTCTTCTTATTCTTTGACGTACCTACTTCGCCGTAAATGGTAGAAAGCGTGATATATTATTACGCGCGTTATGACTGTCCGGGAGTAGTGAAACAGAATGAGTTCTCTATTTTCGAACGTAACTCTCGAGGAATAAATTTAAATTTGTATGGTTCGCGAGAAAACGAATCGTTCGCCGTAAACTCACAAAATATATATATGACATTTACGTTCGTAATTATAAAAAGAAAAAAAGAAAAATAAAAGAAAGAAAAGAGAAAAGGAAGAATGGAAAAGCAAATGAATAAATGTTTATTCTCGAACAAGCATATATAAATATAAATATAAATATAAATATATATATATATATATATATATTTATTTATTTATTTTTTCGAACGAGAACGGAAGACAAAAACCAAGATATAAAAGACGAGAAGATACGAAGAGATGACAAGCGAGTTGGCTGGCGTAGAAATTTATACGAATGTCTTTGGAATGTAGGTCGAAAAAGAAAAAGGAAAAAAGAAAAAATAAACAGAAAGGCATCTTCGACAAGCTGTCTATGGCATTATTAAATGGTACAAATAATAAATTAGAATATTCTGAAAAGGCAAAATGGAAATACGATTATCATTGGAGTAATACTATTAAACTTTCGTGGGGTGGTACACACATACACATATACACACAAACACACACACACACACAAAGAGAGGATTTTCTCTTCCTACAAATGAGAGTCATTTCAGGAAGATTGTGAAGAGTCATATTCGGTGGCAATTTGAAAGCAGAGATGATGATTAATCGGATTACATTATTCATTGAAGATAAAGAAGGAGAACAACGTTTTGTATATTCCTTTCTATTCGATTCGAAAGTGCACTTGTTATATCGAGGTAAAAAAAAAATGAAAAAATGAAACGACCTATACTTTACCCTTAAAAAAAAAAAAAAAAAAAATAAAAAAGGTCAATTTCTCTCGCAATGGAGTATAATTATTACATTCCATTAGGTTACACTCGCCTCCCCAAAGGTTTCTTCCGTATCGTGTATTCGTTTCTCATACAAAAAAAGAAAGAAAAAAAAAAAAAAAAAAAAGAAAAAAGACGGAGGAAAAAACTTAGGGAACAAACGTAATATTTAAAAAATATTATCGATGAAAATAATTTGTGAACGATATTCACCATCGGGATAGAGACATTTAGAGAGCACCTCTCGAAAATTTTTATCTCCGTTAAAAGCTCCAAATTCAAAAGGAAATATCAAAAATAATGTAATTCCGTAGGGCATTGTAAATCGACGGTATCGAGCCGATACATTCGGTCTATTATTATGTGTTTTTTAACGTTGCCATGGAAACCCTTTTGCTATGGGTAAACTCCGCTCGAACAACGTAAACGCCTCTGCCCTCACGGTTTCTATGGTGTGTGTGTGTGTGTGCTCTCCCTCTCTCACGAAGGGTGTTCGCAACCCCGTAACGATTTCCTTTTCCAACGTTAAACCGCATGACGTCAAACGGTGCACCTGGCATCGATGAAGAGGAGGAGGAAGAGAAGCTCATTAAAGGACGATGAATGAAGAAAGAAACAAAGAAAGAAAGAAAAAAAGATTAAAAAAAAAACCAATGGAAAATTTTTTACGGATATATCGAGCCGCATTATTAATTAAGGACGAACTTGTCAATAAATAATTGTTAAACGATCGTTTAATTTTTAAATTAAATTAAATGTTGATAATTTAATTTATTTTAAATTAAATTTATGTGTTAGATAATTATATTTATATAATTATTAGATAATAATATTACTATAATTATTAGATAATTCTGCGTCTACGTTTAATCGTTAATAAACGATTTTAATGTCATTAAATGATCGTGTAATTTATTATTATTATTATTATTATTATGCTATTTAATAATTTATAAGTTCGATGTTAATATTTTTAGGGTTTTTATATATATATATTTTTTTTTTTTTTCAAATTTACCTTGCAAGGTTCCTTGCTCTTGGTACGACAAAATCCTGGCATCTTGATACCGCCGATCGGTATCTTCTTCTTCGGTTTATTCTCCTCGGATTCTAAATCAGGTGCAGGTGCAGCACCGGTATGCTTAGTGTTCTCAGCGTTCAGCATCTTCTCCCTCTCCTCCTCAGCGATTTCTTTTTTGTCCATACTTTTATCTTTGTCCTGATCCGCTTGGCTCATCGTCGTTCACCACTGAATAAGAATTAATACCATTGAATGGAGTAGCAGAGGAAAAAAAAAATATATATATATATATATATATTTTTTTTTAAATATATATAAACTTAAACGTTCTCAATTAAATAAACATTCGTCATAATAAATTTTATTAATAAATGACATTATTAATTATATGTATATAGATATATTTAAGAATTAGAAAAATCTGTTAGAAGAAGATTATAAAAAATGCATTACAAAAGATTCATCTATGGAATATATAACTATTACGAGATCTCGTGTATAATGTTGAAAAAGAAAAACCTAGATATTTATTTTCTGTCATTAACGATCAATTTGAAAAAAAAAAAAAAAAAAAAAAAAAATAACCGCGTCGTAGTATTATCATCGTATGTCGTCCAGACTCGGTTGGCTTGTTACAAGACGAAAAAAAAAGGGGGGGTGGGGGATCTATCGTTATTATTAAATAATCTAATAAACGTATATTACGCGTTTTTGTTCGACAAAACGAATCGTCGTGGTTCTTCAATCAGCCAAATTTAATCAAACTTCCTGGACACGATTTGAGCCAATTTGACGTTGCAATTTAGAACTCATATTAACCGTATGATACCTATCTTTCTTTTTAACCTTGAAACCGTGCCATGGCGTTTGCCGAGTATGGGACGAATAGATGAAAGGATTGGGTGGGTGTGAATTACAAAAAAAAATGTGTTAAGAAAACCGTGTAATTGTAAATCGTTAAAAAAAAAAAAAAAGAAAAGAAAAGAAAGACAAAAAAAAAAGGAAACTGTGCAAAAATAGACCCAGGTGTATTTGAAATAGAGAAAAAAAAAAAAGAAAAAAAAGAAAAAAGAAAAATTTCAATATCAAGGATGTAACCTTGACTATTTATATTTTTCGTTTAACCAGTCGCATAAATTATTCGCCCGTTCGATCATAGATTTGATTATTATTATTATTATTATTATTATTATTATTATTTATTTTTGTTTTCTTTTTTGGAAGAAAATTTGATAGGAATTTTCTATTTGACGTACGTTTGTGCGTAAGTATGTACGTGTGCGTGCGTGTTTGTGTGTGTGTGTGTGTGTGAAAGAGTAATATTATTTTCAAGTCGATGGAATATATGCACGAATATGTGTACATAGAGCGCATAGAGAGTGTGTGCGTGAGAGAAAGAGAGAGAGAAAGAGAGAGAGAGAGAGAGAGAGAGAAAGAGAGAGAGAGAGAAAGAGAGAGAGAGAGAGAGAGAGAGAGAGAGAGAGAGAGAGAGAGAGAGAGAGAGAGAGAGAGAGAGAGAGTGAGAGAGTTCGAGGACCGGTAGCAAGCACACAATCGATCGATTTACGTCTGGACGTCTCGACGCGCCTATCTCTTTCTCTCTCTCTCTCTCTCTCTCTATCTATCTATCTCTATCTCTCTCTAACTCTATACTACACACCTATTACTAATAGTAACATTTTTATTTTTCCCGTACGGTGTCTAGCAATAGAGAGATATATTTTAATTACGTTAGTCGTAAACGTACGACGTACAACTGTAATAAACATTTAATATATATATATATATATATATATATATATATATATATATATTAAAAATACATAAGACGAGGTAAATAATTTTTTGTTATTTTTCACCAGGAAGAAAACACCATCGAAAGATCGGAGGGCCACGGAACACATTTTTCTTTTAGGAACTTATTTTAACACCATCGAACAACCGTACCGAACAGAAAAGAGATATGCACTCTCTTTCTCTTTTACGGGTAACGAAACTCTCTAACGTTTGAAAAAGGAAGAGGAAAGAACACGGAAAACGGATAACGCTATATAATTTCAGGTACTCCGGGACAAGGTATTCTCGATCTCTCTCTCTCTCTCTCTCTCTCTCTCTCTCTCTCTCTCTCTCTCTCTTTCTATCTCACTCTCTCTCCCTTCCCACAGGGAATAACAGTTCTACGTTCTTCTAGGCAGAAGAAGAAGATGAGAAAGAGGAAGAAGAAGAAGAAGAAGAAGAAGAAAAAAAGGTTCGTTACTCGAGATGAGAAAGTAATGGAAAAAAAGAAGAAAAAAAAACGAACTGTTCGTATTTCCGTTACGGCGAAACGGTTTCCCAACGTGCAGTATAGCAATCGAGTCGAATAGAATCGAATCGAATCGAATCGAATCGAATGATCTCGTTCGAGATCGAAAAAAACACAGTGTTTCGTTCCAAATGAGAAACAACTTCTTCTTCTTCTTCTTCTTCTTCTTCTCTTCTTCTATGATTATTCGGATTCCTACGACATTAATTCCGAACGAAAAGGGACGAAATTTCGTTTTTTTTTTTAATCCTCTTAAATTAACCGCACGATATCGAAATAACGCTCAAAATTCATTTTTCATATCCGATAAGGTGGTGGTAAGCGTATCGTTGAAGGGAAATGAAAAAGAAAAAAATAAAGAAAATTCGATACGTAATTTTCATGTTTAGCGAGGAGAGAGAGAGAGAGAGAGAGAGAGAGAGAGAGAGAGAGAGAGAGAGAAAACAAAAAAAAAAACCTTGTGCCTCCGGATGCCTCTCCCCGTCATTTTGCAAATATTTTCTATTCCCGCGAAATATATTTCTGGCGATCGAATGACCGTCGTAAAAACCATCGACTTATACTCTTTTCTCGTATCTCATGAAGATAAATTTAATTATCATAAAACGTTGAAACGGACACGAAATATGTTATGTTATATCCTTCTGATATATATATATATCTTCAGGATAGGAAGGGCGGGGGTTAAGAGCGACTTTCGAGTGTTCGTCGAAAAGAAATATAAAACGTGCCTACCTCGTTCGAGTAACGTTCGACAACAACGATGGTCATCCAGAGCTTCTCACAATAATATAATAATGGGAACTTGACGAGATTGAATGTAAATTGTTTCGCGAAGAATTTCCTCTCGTTTCTATTTTGCTGCTCGATAATCGAAAACTCGAAAGAGAGAGAGAGAGAGAGAGAGAGAAAGAACGAGAGAGAAAAAAAATAAAGAGAGAGAGAAAGAGAGAGATGTAGAGAAAGAAAATGAACAATGAACGTTGCAACTAATATACGATTATACGATAAAATTATCGTTTTAACTACCTTCCTTCTTCTCTTATTGCATACTCGCGACAACGGCAAGCGCGCGACTGAAGCATCGACGAGTAACGGAAGAAACGGAAGCGTTGCAAAAGAAGCGCGCTGAGGTATCGACCAATAAGAAGCTCGCATTACCAATGGTTAATCCGAATTACCCTGGTGGCGCCACTGTATCAATGTTCTCTCTCTTTCTCTCTCTCTCTCTCTCTCTCTCTCTCTCTCTCTCTCTCTCTCTCTCTCTCTCTCTCTCTCTCTTTCAGTTTCGCGCGCATGCCTCCGATATTTTATCTTCGCGAAGGCTAATATCCGTAAAGAATAGTAATGTATTTTGTACACAAAGGTACGGTGTACTTCGAAGGGCATATCATTGCCCCTACAAAACTACCGATTCCGGTCTTGAATTCGTCACAATAGTTCGGGCAACGTTTACTTTTTTTCCCTTTCTATTTATATATAACAAAAAAAAGGTAAAGAAATATCTCTCCTGACATCTGTCGGACAGGTAAAAAAAGAAAATACAAAAAGGGCGTATCGTTGGAATAATTGATATTTCGTAATTGTTGGTTGTGATTGATAACGTTAAATAATGATGCCTGTTGTTAGATATTTTTTTACGAGTGACGACATTACTATCGATTAAGTCGCTACGAAAGTAACGAAAATTCGATACGTTATATCGTTTATAGAAATGTAATAAAGATTTGATTTCGTAGGGACCGATAAATATATTATTGCACTTTGCAACAGTCGTGTAATAGAAAAAGCTAACAAAAAGAGTCTCGATTCTTTCTCTGCATTTTTGCAAATACTTTCTTTAAATATTTTCAAATTTCTTAAATACGAAAACAAAAGGAACTACGCACATCCTTTTTTTTTTTGTTTCCTTCTAACGATAAATATCTTATGTACACTTTGACATGTGAATTTATATTTATTCTATTTTCGATTATATACATTTACGTCCGTGATGTCATTCTCAAAAATTTACTACTTTTCGTGTCGCCCCCATAAATTCAATAAAATGCGGTACATTCGCCTATGAATAAATCTTCATAATCTAATAAAAATTCTATAAGAAGCCTTTAATTTGTAGTTTGATAGGAACGTTATCAAAAATATAAATGAGTCAGTAAACTTCCCAATAAGCGCTGCAGTCTCTTATATGTATATCCTCGTATTCACATCAGTTCACACGCACTGACACGATGACAAGCAACTGTTTTTATTGTCGAAATGATAATGTGAAATTGTAAAGATATCAAGACGCGTTTTCGCGCGAACGAAATTATATATATTGTTGGTAAGTGTCGTCGGGAATCCTTTTCTTTCTCATACTCTTCTACCTTTATGATTTTTCATTCAATAAAGACTATATATCGTTCCATGTCAAATGTTCGCTCGTGATTATAGGTTATGTGAATCCGAAATTAATTTCGTTGTACGCACAAAGTGGCGGATACGATGGGACAGGGAACAGAAACTTGTACCGACAGACCTACCGAAGTTAGTGTTATTAGATTTGTATCTAGAAATCATACGATCGAAGAAATCGCACCGAAAAAGGTAAATCTTACTGTCTTTGTTGGTAGGTTCAATGACCTTTAAGTCAAAACAATTCACATTCCTCCTTTGTCAATTGACGTGATTTACTATATCATATTTATTACTTTGTATACCTTTATACGTTAATGTCTTTAAAAATAAAACTACTTTTAAGAGGAAAGACCTTTTTCTTTTTTTTTTTTTTTTTTTTTTAATAATATTTACAGGAAGTGTACACATGCAAACAACGAGGCTGTGGGAAAATATTTACCAACCAAGATGAATACAAAACACACGAAGCGCTTGAAGCTTTAAAAATTAGATTTATGTAAGCATTTGTGTTTCAAAATATATAATAAATTATTTTGTTTTTTTAATTTTTTTTCCTTTTTGCTACGGAGGATATTTTATAATATTACATTATCGGTTATAATAGAATAAATTTATCTTTTCATTTTAATACGTTCTAATATGAAATAAGTTAATAAGGGAAAAATGATATTTTATTAAAACCATTGTTAATCGTTAGCTGTCGCGAACCAGGATGCGGAGAGGAATTGTCTGATCCTGGTAGTATGTGGCGTCATTATCAAGAGTGGCATAACAATGAAACAAATGTTTTTGCTTGTCCTTATACAAATTGTGGTTCCGTACACACAACAAGTTGTAATCTTGAAGAACACATAGAAAGTTGCCATCGTCAACCACCGACACTGCCAACAGAACCAGAGATAATATGTTTCGAAGGTCCTGATAATGCAATAGAGGAAGATACCACGCAAAATAGTGAAGATAGCAGTTATGATAAAAAAAGAAATGACAATTTTGCTTTAAATATGACAGATTACAATAATAAAGGGGATGGCTTTAATAGACATAATGGTACAATCTCACAAACAAAAGAATTTTGTCATGATCAGAATAATGTCACTGCCAGTTCAAAGGGCGAAGAATATTCTACGAATAATGACTGTTTAAATAGAGCTAATAAATTTCCAAAGAATAAGGATTTACTTATAACAAAAGAGAATTTTTTAATCAAATACGATACTGCCTCTTCGAAAACTGGGGATATAATGCCAATAGAAAATTCTCAAGAAAAGAATAATGTGGTTTACATTAATGGGGATGTCACCATCACAAAAAATATTAAAGGAGAAGCGAACAATTTAAATTTACAAAATCAAGAACATAGAATAGATCTGGGAAATTTAGAGAGAGTATTTAGGAGTGGATTGGAACAGGAAAATTCAAAAATAGAGGATAACACCATTGAAACTAATAGCAATTGTTCGGACGATGAAGAATATATGCCAAAGAAACAACGTATGTCTCGATATAAACAAGAAATATATAAATGCGATATAAATGGTTGTGGAAAGAAGTACAAATACATATCGCATTATCGTCATCATCAAGACAGTCATAAATTATTAACCAACTCTATTAGCACAAATACTAATAAGTGTATTACGAAAGTAAAACAACAAGGAAGGGCTTCCACCATTAGCTTTTTCCTGTAAGATATTAGTATATGTATATATTTATATATATATGTGTGTATTATATAATCATTGTCTAATATGATTTTGTGTGTCTGTGTGCGTGTGCATGTCTGTCACAATTAGATGCAAGATGCCTGGTTGTGGTGTACAAGTAAATAATGTAACTGGCCTATGGCAGCATTATCAGGACAATCATGCCAATACAAAACCTCCAGTGATACAAGCTGCTAAAAATAATGAAGTATTTCGGTAATATCCTTCGTTTGAAAATATTTCAAATATTTGTTAAACATTGTAATTTAATTATAATTATCGATGTTTACAGATGCAAAATTCCTGGATGCGAAATAGAATTTAGTACAACGTTAATGTTATACAAGCATTTTAACGAAGTTCACTCTAACGGTTCCATCAACAATGCTGGTTTAAATGCAAAGACTGGTAATGGGAATAGCTTTCATTTTGCAGAAGTATTTCAAGATGATGCTAAAACCCAACAAGGAAACTTTAAGACTGACTTTAAAGCCAAGACTAATGTTACTTCTAATGACTATATAGAAGGCGGCGGCAACGATCACACATTGTCACCCATAGTTAAAGAAGAGTCCCGTGATTGACTCTAGTTAAACTAAAATCTTAAATCGTGACATTAAAAATTTACCAAATTCATTACATTTTACAGAGGATAGTAATATTCTCATCATTGCACAAAAAAAAAAAAATCATTTATATCATTCGTAGATCGATGCAATATTCAATTCATCATTATTAATTGGTCCGCTACATCTCGATATAATACCAAAGTATATTATGATCTCTGCAAAATATTTGGAATGTGATAACCAATCGTCATTAGTATTTCAAAAAGAAAAAGAAAAAAAAAAAAAAAAACGAAGAATGCTAAAAGATAAACGGCTTGGTGAATCCTGCAGTGAAGAAATAAAACTTTCGATGCAAATTTCTGTCTTAGCTGGCATTTTTCCAAATGTGAAAAAATTTCACGCAATAAAATATCCAAATTCACATCATTCGATATAAGTAATTGATCGCTGTAAACAGTATCATCCTTCTGCAGCTATTTACACCTACAATATAAGACTTCTCACTTTCCATATTAATTTTTACTATTTTATATATTTATCATTTTGATGTAACTTATATTCCGTATAATATTATAGTTCTAGTAGATAATGCATAATAAATATTGTATAGTGTTTTTATTTGTATAACTTGTATGTTTGAGAATAAAGTGCAATAGTAGATGATAAAAAACAAACATTATTATCTATTTTATATCCTGTATATACGGGATATCCTCAACCGAGCAAATATCTCACGAGCAAATATCTCACGACTGGTTGATATTACAGAGATTTCCATGGTTTTGAGCTGTCTATAAAGTGCATATAAAAATTTTTTTTTTCTTTCTATATATATATATATATATATAATCTTCCCAATTTATGAAGGCCAATATAGATTTTTCATAAATGTTATATACCTATGATATTTTTTCCGTATTTACACAGTAGCCGTCATTATCAATCAAAATCATATCTAGTAAAAAGATCGTTATTGTGCATCATTAACGAGATAATCAGCATCTTAAATATTAAAGTAATCGGTTTTTCATGCAGTAATTCGAAAAAAAAAACAATCGTCGGACTACATATCTAGTAAGTTGGTAAATCCATCACATCGAAAAGGATCATTGACATTTAATTCGTCGAAACATATATATATACATATATATACGAGTTCTTGATTTGTAAGTAATATATCCGTAGACATGGAATATGGATTATAGTACGGTATTAATCTGTCAGTAATTAAGATGTCGTTCGTCTCGTAAACGATACATAGTAACAATTTTTTACTATCTACGATTTCGATTTCAAATGGCCACATTACTATTATAATACGCAAAATAAATTATAGTTGTCCATCTAAAAAAAAAGCTATATCGTCCTTCGCTCGATAAAATCACGAGTAAGAAAACCAAAAAAAAATATATTTATATACACTGTGGCCGATTGAGAACAGTTCAAGCTTTCGTTAATAAACCTTCCATGTAACTACCAACCAGTTGCGCGATATTTTCTTGGATATACTCCATATAGTTAGAGTGCAGCCAAATTCGTCTAGCATGTGCATATCTTGTATTTTGTTCTTTTATACCGGCACATTTGCCCGTTGAAGTACCGCCATCGGTCTATTGTCCGGCGAATCCTTGAGGAAGTTCTACGAGCAGGTAGATTTATTTAAATAATATTTATCGTTTGCATTGCGGTCGGTCATTTTTTTTTTCCGTTTTATTTTTTCCTTTCCTTTTTGCAATATTCCAAATAAAAAAAAAAAAAAAATATTTCATACTAACGCCACATTTGCGCATGCGCGAATGGTTGACCTTATTTAAAAAAAAAAAAAAAAGTCCAACATGGAATCGCAAGATGGTGGAAAACAATTGTGGTGAAAGTATCGTGTGGCTTTCTCGATAAATGGTCTATTAATTGTACGTCTTATGTATACATTTTCATTATTATAATATTCTTTTATCGTGATTAAAGAAAATTATTTAATTTAGTAGAATGGTTAAAGAGGTATCAAATTAATTTAATTAACCTTTAGCGATACAATGAAATTTTATATACATATATGTGATTTGTTTATAGCTAATCGTAAGAGCATCATCAAGCGAGCTTGCATACCGCACCGAACACTATCATGGTAAATAAATACTCTTGTCTTTAATCTCTTTCTCTTTCTCTCTCTCTTTCTCTTTCTCTCTCTCTCCCTCTGTCTTTCTCTCTTTCTCTCTCTCTCTCTCTCTCTCTCTTTCTTTTCTTTTCATTTATGAAATAAAATAATAAATTTAAATTATTCATCGGAATCCTGCCATTACTTTATACTTGCAAAAACTAAACACGATCGTATAAATGATTATTAGAAATGCATTAATTTAAGATTTAGTTACTTTCATTCAACCCATTAGAATATATATATGTATATATATATATATATGTGTGTGTGTTCGTGTGAACTTTAATTTTAGATATCAGGATTATCAAGGATAGACCAGTAACTTGTACTTCTTGTGGAAATAAAGTTATTGTAGAAGTAGGAAAAGTTTTTACCCATCCTGTAATAGGCACATTGTTGTGCGAAGTAAGTTTAATGATTAAAGGATATCGTTCCTTATGTCGTAATATGAATATATGAGATTATTATTTTTAATGAGTTCAATTAAATTTGTTCTATTAGAAATGCTGGGACCATTGGAATAATATAGATTTTTCTTCTGACGATGATCATGTAGATAAGCATTGTTGCTTATGTGCTCGCGAGAATAATCTATATATTTGCGGATCGTCCAATTGCATATTTGCATTTTGTAAAGTAAGTTTCGAATGACAATGAAATATTTCAAACAAAAATATATATTCTGTTAATTTACAAATGGCTGTTAATTATTTTAATTATTTAATTTGTAGCGATGCATAAAGAGAAATGCGCCCTTGTCTCTTTTGGATATTGAAAAGAAAAATTGGAAATGCTTCATTTGTGAGCCTAAACCATTGTGGGAATTACGAGCAGTTTGTAATACTATTATGGATTGTCTAGCCAAGTAAATATTTGTGATGATAATAATAATAATAATAATAGATTATTTTGCGTGCACATTTACAATTTCAAAATAGTAGCTGGATGTATATAAATCTTATGTTATGTTTCAGGAAACATAAGAAAACATCTGTGCAGAGTGAATTCAAAAAACACGGTTCAGTGTTACTGCACAAAAGATATCAAAGCATACAAGTTAAAAAAATGCAGAAAGCATTACGATCGATATGCGACGACGAAGAGGATGAAGGATCCAATAAAGATTCTGTAGAAGATGAACCAACGTACGAGAAGTCCATTAAAAAGAGGGAAAGTAATGTGACAACAAAGAAAAGAACCACAAGTAAAGGTCGGACTTTAAACAAATTATGCAGTACAACCTCTAGTGATTCAAGTGATAATGAAACTCCGAAGAAAGGATCTTCCCTAAAGAATCTCCAAAAAAGCTGTAAAATGAAAGTATCTCATAAAGATGATAGTACTAGCAATAAAAGACTCGAAGGCCAACGTAAGACTTCTAAAACTGCTAAGCGTCAACAGCAAAAGAAAATAAATTTAGAAAATACACGTAATTTAAGTTCGGATGTTTTAACTAAGAAAAAAGGCAAAGATAAAGCGAGAATTTCATCGTTCAGTTATATTTCTGATAATGAACGAAATGAACCAAGCACAAGTATGGGACTTAGGCATAGTGCAGCGAGCCATGATAAGAAAAGTAAAAAAATTGACTCTGACTCTGACTCTGACTCTGACTCTGACTCTGACTCTGACACTGACTCTGACACTGAATCCGTAAGCGAAACGATTTTTAGTAAGAGTAACAAGAAAAAGTCTTATACGAAACAATCTGCTGACGAACAAGACAAAAAAAATGTACAATTTCCCATCGACATTGATACTAATTCTAGCTCCGGTAGAGAATTTCAGAGGACGAAATTAGTACGTAACAATTATGATTCACCGCGCAAGAAACAAAATAAAAAGATTCATGAAACATCATCAAAAAAGACTATTATTAATAAGCAACAATATGCATTTTTGAAGGCAAACATTACAGAAATCTTGGACGAATTAAAAAAACAATGTTCAGTATTTGAGTCGCAAGTTCAGCACATTGAAAATAAATGTAAAAGGAAACCCATGTATATGGAAGATGCAAATAAGATAATATATAAATCAAAAAGTGCTATCAATAAATTAATCACGGAATTCAATAGCTGTGAGAAGCGTTTCATAAGTTTTTACAAAACCTTTGTATCGTCACTTAAAGAAGGAGAGGAGGGAAAAGGAAAAGAAAATGAAAGCTCGGAAGATTATACAATATTAGTAGACAATAAATCTCAGAAAAGGAAATCCAGTGATACGATTAATAAAGATAACAGTGCACACGAAATTGTATCAGATTGCGACAGTGAAATCTTTTCAGGAAATGAAGCTATTAATTCGGAGACAAAAAAAATAGAGAATACCATTAGCGAGAATGAAATTATTATTTCTGATAAAGATGATCAATGTTCTTTAAGCGATAAATCATCAATAATTAAGGATGATATTGGAAAATCTGTACGGTCTAGAATTAGACAAAGCGTATCACCGATATTAGGTAAACAACAGGGTAAAAAGAATTCGCTTAAATCGTCAGATAATGCGGTAGCGAAAAGTAATATTAACGATGAAACATGCACAAAGAATGACGATCCTCAGAATGACTTAACTGAGAGCTGTACGGATGGTAGTATCGCAAAATGTGATACTTCAAAAAATGAATCGAAAAGTAAAGATAACGAAGACAAAGTATCATCTCCGGATGGTACAAATGAACTTGTAACTGCAGTAGCCCCCGATGATACATCTGCGGCAGCTAATAATTCATTAAATGATATATTTGAAAGCAGCGTGGAATTGGATATGGAGGTCAGTAGATCTAATACGACAACAGCGACAGATAAAGATACCCATGACTTAGATGCCAATGATACTAATGATATTCAAAAAGAAAGCTGTGAAAATTCTAACAAAGAATGTAATGAACCAAAGGAAGACGTACCATCGTCAAAGGAAAAAGAAATCGTTCAATTGATAGAGGAAGAACGGAAGAGCGAAAATGTCTTTCAACAGGAAACACAAAAATTATATGAATCTAATAAATCTAGCAGCGAATCGGACAAAGCTCGATGTAATGAACCGAAAAATTCTGATGTCGATACCGACGAGCAAGTTATACAAAAAATCATAAAACAAATTTCTAGTGGAGTAGATTCCGATACTTCTAATATTTCTGACGTACCTATTAATTCGTCAAAAGTATCTGATAAGTCGAAAGATTCGTTACGTTCAATCGCCCAAAATAAATTACAAGAAAACAAAGGTAAAAAACGTAACGATAACGACAGCGACTCCAGTGCGCCTACCATGAAACTTACGTTGGACAATGTTAAAGAGAAAGATGATGAAAATCTGAAGAAAAAGAAAAACTCATCCGAAGAAGCAAACTTTTCGAATGAAGAAAATAATGATAAAAACGAAGAATGCATTAAAAATGCACTTTTGGAATCTGATTCAAATGATTCGATTCCTTCGTCTTTCAATAAAGAAATTGAAAGCAACGCAGAAATTCAAGATACGGATTCCACTAAAATGGAATCAATTACGTTTGACAATGAAAGTACAAAATCTGGTCAATTGGATAAATCAACAATGGAAAGCAATGATAATAAGTCTGATAAAAAAACTGAATCCCTAAAACGTACTCATGATATAGATTCGGATTCATCTGTGGGATCTAGAGTAAAGAAGAGAAGACGTCAATTAAATAATAATCCGTATCGTACGAATGATAAGAAATTGAAACTGATGTGTTACGTACGATTAGAAAGATTACGGAATCATATATTAAATCAACATAAGAGCGCATTGAAAAAATCGAAGGAACATCAAAATAATAAAAAAATCAAAAGGTCATAATCTTTACGCTTATATTATCTCTTTTCATTAATATCTATTGTTAATATATTTAATTGTTATATTAAAATTAAATCTCAACTTGTGCATATTATAATAATAAATAATTAATTTGTCATTTTATTTTTGATATTTTTCTATGGTTTTATTTTAATGGTCTTACGTAGGCTTATAAATCTGGATACGTTGGAAAAACCTCATAAGAAAAGAAGCTCCGTTAGGGGAGAAAAAAGATCGTCAAGATCTTTAAAATCCTTAAAAGCAACAAAATCATCAATTGAAGAAGAAGGAGAAGAAGAGGAAGAAGAAGAAGAAGAAGAAGAAGAAGAGGCAGAGGAAGATTCTTTAATGGATCATTTAAAGAAGGTACAGGATGAAGATGTTCCTATGAAAGTAGAAGATGGTTCCGACAATGATGAACCAAATATGAGTTCTATGATAGAAAATCATTCTACCGTATTAGCCAATAATGATCTGATATTAGAGGCCGATGAAGTTGCAAAAGATTTACTATTAGATTCGTCCGATTCGAACTTGGGTAAGATTTTTTAATGATATTTTTTTCTTTTTTTTTTTCGCGCGTGTATGCGTGCGTTTGTGTTATTAATTTATTATACTTTTTTTATGATCGCCTATAAATGCAGATGACAACAAAGAACAACAATTGGTTGTATCGGATAAGGAGGAAGAGTCGTTATGCGAGAAGGATAAAAATACCAAACAAACGAAATCAAAAAAAGAGGTTGTTAAAACGGAGAACAAAGATGCATCGACAGAAGAGAAGGTAACTGCGTACTCTTAATATTGTAAAATAATGTAAATGTACATAATACATACATATATATAAATATATAAATATTCTAATTAACAGCAAAAGCAGAAAAAACGAAAGAGTAAGTGGAGGCGAAATAAAATATTAACGATGAAAATATCTGATAGCGAGTCGGAGAAAGAGCGAGAAAAGTGGGAGAAATCGCAAAGTAAATTAAACATAAAAGAAGAGGACAGCGACAAGTAATTAAATTTCTTGTAATTTTTATTTCGAAAATTATATCTTAAGGTACAAAGCGATATTACTTTTTATTATAGGGACAATGTCGCTGTCAAGAAGAGGAGTACTGAACATAAAAGAAAGAAGAGAAGAATTTTCGATTCTGATTCGGACGTAAAAGAAATAAATACGGATACGGAGTCCGAACTAAACAGTAGTAGTACGAATGAATTAGTGGTATTTAGTGACTCCGATGATATCGATGGCGAAAAGCAAAAAAAGAAACAGAAACAAAATGCCAAAAAATCATCCGACACAGAATCATCGGTCACAGGAACCAAGTATATACGCATACAAATACATACACATATATACACGTATATACGATTGTCAAAAATTTTATTGGCTTGTTTTGTCTGTAATTTTTTTCAGGCAAAAACCGAAAAGAAGACGTATCAAGAATGTATCGAGCGATAGCAACAGCGATAGTGACAAAATGAATAACTCGCAAGGTACATCAAGTAAAAGTGGAAGAAAAAATATTCGTAAAGTTTTAAAGGATAAACAAGTCGCTGACGATACGAAACAAGCGGCTAAAGAGGAAGAGGAAAGATTGAAACGTATTATGGAACGTCAGAAACTCGTACGTATTTTTGTTCGTGTGTATAATATTTGTTTGTGTGTATAAATATTTGAGCGATTCGATAATGACGCGTTATACGTTAGAAATAATACATATAACATTCTCGATATACATTTTACAAGTATTATAACATTGATTTTAGTACAATGAAATGTATGAAATACGATTAGCCGGCGAGGAAAAGGTGGATAAATTGGTATTGGATTTTGATCCTGATACAAAGGAAGAACTGATAAGCGTAAATAAGGATTTGGTTAAACGCTTGAAGCCACATCAAGCCGAAGGGATTAAATTTATGTGGGACGCGTGTTTTGAATCTTTGGAAAGAATAAAAACTACTTCGGGATCAGGTTGCATTATTGCTCATTGTATGGGACTTGGAAAGACCCTACAAGTAATAACCTTATCGCATACTCTTTTAACTCACGAGGAAACAGGAGTAAAAACTATCTTAGTGGTTTGTCCTCTTAGTACTGTTCTTAATTGGGTTAATGAATTTGACATGTGGCTAAAAGATATTGAAGGTGGAGATATCGATACGTACGAATTAACAAAGTAAGCCTCCTCTAATAGATCATATTTTATATATATATATATATATATATATATAATTTATAAATTTATTTTTATAATTAATATATTTAATAATAATAATAATAATTTAATTAATATATATATATATATATGTTCTAAGTTTAATAATAATATCATTCAATCTTATGCCGTTTATTTATTTATTTTTATTTTTTTCTTTAAGGTGTAAAAAAAATTTCGAAAGAAAGTATCAGCTTCAACATTGGCATCAAAATGGTGGCGTATTAATTATTGGATACGAAATGTTTCGTAATCTAACCCGCCTAAATAAAAATGTTCGAAAAAACATGAAGGACGCGATATTAAAATGCTTGATAGATCCTGGCCCAGATCTCGTAGTATGCGACGAGGGACATTTATTGAAGAACGAAGATAGTGCGATCAGTAAATGCATGAAACAAGTGAAAACCCTAAGACGCATCGTGCTTACTGGAACGCCATTGCAGAATAATTTAATAGAATGTAACGATTCCTATTTGGACAAATTATTAAAATTATTTAATTTTATTACGATGTAATGAGATGAAACGTAATATATTTCCTTTTTTTTCTTTTTTTTTTCACTTTCAGATCATTGCATGGTTCAATTCATCAAACCGAACCTTTTGGGTTCAAAACGAGAATTCATGAACAGATTCGTAAATCCTATAACGAATGGACAATTTGACAATTCCACGGAATACGACGTCAAATTAATGAAAAAACGTGCCCACGTGTTGCACAAATTGTTACAAGGGAGCATTCAAAGATTCGATTATTCCGTATTGACGCCATTTTTACCCCCGAAACAAGAATATGTTATTTTCGTTAGATTAACGGATGTACAAATTAAATTGTATAAATATTATTTGGATAATTTGGCAAGGTTAGTCGGTGGTAACATCGAAAAATTACGATACTCGGCCGATTACACACACACACACACACACACACACACACACACATGTATGTATACCAATTGTAAACAAAATTTTAAAAAGGTTTTATTTTTATTAGACATAATAATAGCGGTATAAGAGGTACCCTATTCCCGGATTTTCAAGCGTTGCAAAGAATATGGACCCATCCGCTGGTATTAAAATTGAATTCGGAAAAGGTTGAAAAGGCGAACGAAAAGAAACGATACCAAAGCGATTCGGAGGGTTCATTGAGAAATTTCGTTGTATCGAACGACGAAGAGACACCGAGTACCAGCAGCAGCAATAGCGATAGCGATGTTCAATCTGTACATTCTGTCTCTCCCGTTCGTAATAAACGCAAAACTCGTAGTAGTAACGCGTGTGGTAAGTTCTTCGACGCGAGGGAGAAGATCATCGATGAT
>OU427003.1:7802683-7842683 GCA_911387935.1 Dolichovespula saxonica | reverse complement strand
TTATCTATTTCTCGCCGCTTTTCACCATTTTCTTTATTCATAAAAATATTCCATTCGACTTACATCTCTTTTTTTTTCTTTTTTATCGAGCGACAATATGCGATTTATTCGTATTTTTCATTTTTTTTACTAAACGTAGATTTGGCCAAAAGAAGCCATTCTATGTTTATCGATTTCACGTCGCTTTTCACCATTTTCTTTATTCATAAAAATATTCCAGTCGACTTACATCTCTTTTTTTTTTTTCTTTTTTTATCGAGCGACAATATGCGATTTATTCGTATTTTTCATTTTTTTTACTAAACGTAGATTTGGCCAAAAGAAGCCATGTTACGTTTATCGATTTCACGTCGCTTTTCACCATTTTCTTTATTCATAAAAATATTCCATTCGACTTACATCTCTTTTTTTTTCTTTTTTATCGCGCGACAATATGCGATTTATTCGTATTTTTCATTTTTTTAACTAAACGTAGATTTGGCCAAAAGAAGCCATGCTATTTTTATCTATTTCTCGCCGCTTTTCACCATTTTCTTTATTCATAAAAATATTCCATTCGACTTACATCTCTTTTTTTTTCTTTTTTATCGAGCGACAATATGCGATTTATTCGTATTTTTCCTTTTTTTTTTTTTAAACGTAGATTTGGTCAAAAGAAGCCATGCTATGTTTATCTATTTCTCGCCGCTTTTCACCATTTTCTTTATTCATAAAAATATTCCATTCGACTTACATCTCTTTTTTTTTCTTTTTTTTTTTTTTTTTATCACGCGACAATATCCGATTTATTCGTATTTTTCCTTTTTTTTTTTTAAACGTAGATTTGGTCAAAAGAAGCCATGCTATGTTTATCTATTTCTCGCCGCTTTTCACCATTTTCTTTATTCATAAAAATATTCCATTCGACTTACATCTCTTTTTTTTTCTTTTTTTTTTTTTTTTTATCACGCGACAATATGCGATTTATTCGTATTTTTCCTTTTTTTTTTTTTAAACGTAGATTTGGTCAAAAGAAGCCATGCTATGTTTATCTATTTCTCGCCGCTTTTCACCATTTTCTTTATTCATAAAAATATTCCATTCGACTTACATCTCTTTTTTTTTTTTTCTTTTTTATCGTGCGACAATATGCGATTTATTCGTATTTTTCATTTTTTTTACTAAACGTATATTTGGCCAAAAGAAGCCATGCTATGTTTATCTATTTCTCGCCGCTTTTCACCATTTTCTTTATTCATAAAAATATTCCAGTCGACTTACATCTCTTTTTTTTTTTCTTTTTTATCGAGCGACAATATGCGATTTATTCGTATTTTTCCTTTTTTTTTTTTTAAACGTAGATTTGGTCAAAAGAAGCCATGCTATGTTTATCTATTTCTCGCCGCTTTTCACCATTTTCTTTATTCATAAAAATATTCCATTCGACTTACATCTCTTTTTTTTTCTTTTTTTTTTTTTTTTTATCACGCGACAATATCCGATTTATTCGTATTTTTCCTTTTTTTTTTTTAAACGTAGATTTGGTCAAAAGAAGCCATGCTATGTTTATCTATTTCTCGCCGCTTTTCACCATTTTCTTTATTCATAAAAATATTCCATTCGACTTACATCTCTTTTTTTTTTTTCTTTTTTATCGTGCGACAATATGCGATTTATTCGTATTTTTCATATTTCTTTTTTTTTTTTTTACTAAACGTAGATTCGGCCAGAAGAAGCCATGCTATGTTTACCGATTTCTCGCCTCTGGCACCATGGAAGAAAAGATATACAATCGTCAAGTCACAAAATTATCCCTCTCATGCCGTGTCGTCGACGAACAACAAATAGAACGTCATTACAGTCATAACGCTTTGAATGAATTATATAAATTCGAACCCCACACCAACGATGCCAATAAACCCACGTTAAATTTACCAAAGGATAGATTGTTGGCGGAGATATTTTTAAAATACAAGGATTTGGTTGAGAACTATCACGAACATGATTCCTTATTGGAGAACAAGGTATTATTATTAAAAAAAAAATAAAAAAAAAGCGATCGACGATCTTATCCTCGAAATGTTTTTTTTTTTCTTTTTTTTTTTTTTTTTATTATTTTTTTTGTTTTGTCACAACAAAACGTGTTCTCCCTGACCACCAGGCCGACGAAGAATTGGACGAGGAGGAAAGGAAACAGGCTTGGTTGGAATACGAAGAAGAGAAAAAGGGTCCACAGGTCAACACAGCAATGGCGGCTAACTATCAAAATAATATCCTATTCCAACAGTTCAATAATATGTTCGCCAATATGAATCGTCAAAATATTGCCCTAAATAATACTACGCAAAATAAAGATTACGAGAATCTACAAAAATTGATCGAAAAAGACGTAAGATAACGAAGATACATCTAATAACGATAATAATAATGATCTGTTTTCTTTTCTTTTTTTTTTTCCGAGAGATATCGAAAAAAAAATATATTAAAAATTTCAGTATCCCAATGCGACGCCAGAACAACGTAAATTTATGACGACTCGAGCCTTGGTCGATATGTATAATTATTGGGAACAACAGGCTATGGTTCAGCCTAGCAGAAATCCTATTATCCCGCAGGTAAGGTCTCTCCCCCTCCCCTCCCCTCCCCTTTTTACATACGTGCCCCGTCTCTGTATATACGTAATTATGGTATGTCATTTATCTTACAATTTATTTAATGAGAAAATATTTTGATATTGTAATTTAATCGATAGAACATGCAACAGAACATGAAGGCATTGGGTGCAACTAATATAGCTTCCATAGTAAGTTCTTATTTTTGTTAATATTATTATTAATTGTTATTTTCATTGAAATATAACAATTGTTCGAAGGGAACGATTGTTCTAAATCGAGTACGGTCGACTCGTTAATAATTTTCTTTCTTTCTTTTTTTTTTTTTCTGTTCAACCTTACAGATAAATCCGAATTTTTTTAAACAACAATTACTACAAAGTCAACAAATGATTTATGGCAAGAACAACGCCGCTTATGCGAACGTATCTAATCCAGTTAGAGTAATCAATCCGTATGCTTATCCGAAGGCTTCAACCAGTAATGCTCAACCTAGAAGTGACATCGCTCAGGTAATTAAAACGGATATCAATTCTTAAAACAATTTAAATCTCTTCTGATCTATTTTTATTAATAATTTGTTGTTTTGTAATTCTTTTTTTCTTTTTTTTTTTTTTCTTTTTTTTTTCTTTCTTTTCTTAAATAACGTAGATGTCAATAGATTCCACGAATACGGCTGATACTTCTTCAAAGACCTCTACAATTCCAACTAACAAGGAACAAGAAGAATGAACCTCAAAATAATATGTCATAATTGTCTTTCTGATAGTTGATATATATTATTATTCAGTGTGTGTGTGTTTCAAAGAATCAAACTAATCATTTTAATCGAATTTATTTTTACGAATATAAATTATGATAAATATAAATCGATTTTAATTACCTCGATGTACTATCATTCTTTTTAATAAATATTATCGATTAATGGAATTTTCTGCCATTTTTTGATAATTCAGTGAGCTGTATCATTTTAACAAACTAATTATCGCAAAGTAATAATTGGCTATACATCAACAATTTATATTAACTTTCATGCGCCGTGTATAAATTAACATTAATCGAATACAAAAGTTTGATTCTTTGAGTAAAATATTTATGTAATACGAGCTGTCATATTGTATTAATGAAATATTTAACATAAAGTATTAATAATCCTTATAGATTTTTTTTTTTTTTAATCGCTCTTTGTCATTAAGTAAAATGTTCATTTGTAATAGTATTATGTATCGAAAATTTACATAGAGTAATCCATAGTTAAAAAGAAGAAAAAAAAAACATTGCATGAAATGAGTAAGTTTTTTAAGTGTGAAATGAAATAAACTTGATTTTTTTAGTTATCCCATTTAAATCTTAGTTTATTTTATCGATACTAACAACAATACGATACGTATCATTAAAAATGTGAAATGAAATAAACTTGATTTTTTTAGTTATCCCATTTAAATCTTAGTTTATTTTATCGATACTAACAACAATACGATACGTAGCATTAAAAATAAATAACAAAAAAAATAAAAAAATATTGCATGAAATAAGTAATAGTTTTTTAAATGTAAAATGAAATAAACTAGATTCTTTTGGTTATCCCATTTAAATTTTAGTTTATTTTATCGGTGTTAACAACAATGCGATACGTTGCATTAAAAAAAAAAAGAAAGGCTTTGCGCATCTCGATCATATTATTAGATTTATATGTTTATATAACGACATATACATATTTATTCAAATTTCTGTGACGAAAAGCAAGAGAGGATATATCTTTTTTTGGATCTCAATTTTTTTTTTTTTTTTTAAGCAGATTCGTTAAGTTAGTTTATCAACATTTTTCATCCAATTGAATATAATCTGGTAACGCTTTTCTCCAACCATCCCTGAGTAATGTTCTCAATTCAATTTTTTTCTTCGAATGGTCCGGAGATCTCGCTAAATTGAAATACTCCGACGAATCGTTATTGTGATTATATAATTCTTCGCCAATTATAATTTTCCAATTGGCTGTTTTATTTTCCGCTACAAATGGTAACCATGCGGTGTATCTAAACTCATGAGATTTCAAACTGTACCCCATAATAGTTATTTCATTCAAACGTGGCTCATCGCTATTTGGACGTAATGTAGGTATTATACCTGGTCTTGGATATTGACTAAATGCTGCTTTCTTCCATGATATTGTCTAATGTAAAAGAAATAAAATAAAATAAAATTATTATATAATTATAATCTATTAATAATTAACTAAGCGACCGATCCTTACTCTTCTTCCATCCAATACAGTTCTAATAACTGGCAAAAGACTAATTCCTTCTGTACACACCGATTGTTCTTTGCCATTATCGTCACAATTCTTTTCTACGTTTGAACAAATTGGTACCGGAATTCCTGCTAATTCGGCAACGGTAGGAAAAATATCAACCAGTTCTACGATAGCGTCTATCAAAAAAAAAAAAAAAAAGAAAAAAAAGAAGAACGACAACCATTTCTTCATACTTTCGATACTTGTTATTACTTACGATAATAAATTTGTATGTATATGAAAAAAAAAAAAAAAAATGTAATTATTAATACTTTTATACAATCCCTATAAATTACCTGTTTTTGTAAAGGTGTCTGTACGTTCGAAAAATGTAACATTCTTTTTATTTCCTCTATCTTTAATCCGAGAATACCTTGAATTTGTATACCCCTTATATTCGAATTTAAATTTATCTATCGTTTTTGCATTATATTCGGTAAAAAGTTCCGTGGTTTTCTTAAATGGATATAATATTCTATCAATTTAAAGTTAGTTATTAATAATTTAAATTTAGTTCATGTACAAAAATTCTTTTTTTTTTTTTTTTTATATAATCAAAGAACGTCAATATCAAAGACAATATGTGTATATATTTAGACGATAAAAAATCATTATAGGATGATGTTAATTTGTTTGGAAGATGATAGTACCTTAAAAACGGTGTATTCTTTTTATAGTTAATTATAAGCGTGAGCATGAAAAATTTATAAATATAATAAGAAAGAAATACGATGTACAAAGTTATACCTAAAAAATACGACCAATACCACCTGTTGGTAACGATGGTCGATGAACGCTATTAATAATATTACCAACCGAGATAAATGAGATTACGACAGAGAAATATTAGAAATTTCTGATTTTTTGGAAGCAGAAAGCGCATCCAAATAACATACCTTAAATGTCATAAAAGGTATCGATATTATTAAAGGTACACGTACTGAAACATCAAAATTACTATATTTCCCCCATTCTGCGTGTTCTCCTAAAGACCACCCTGCATAATTAAAAAGATCAGGATTGTTTTGTAATGTATCAAAATTGAATCTATAATAATTTACCATTTTTTTACCATGATCAGAAGTTAATATGATCACAGTATTTTTCAAGATCTTAGAAATATGCAATTGATATACAAGCTTGCCAATAATGTCATCGATATAAGACACAGCTCCGTAATATGATTGTATAATCAGCTTGGCAAAATTCTCTAGTTTAAGGGAAAAAAAAAAGAAATGAATATCTTTTTAATCTTGCACTAATATATATATATATATATATATAAAAATAATTCATATTTGTTATACCTGGTATCTTTTCCCATGGGAATTTTAGATGTAACCTTTGTATATCATTTCTTTTGCGAAGATCTATCCATGGATTATAAGCAACGCTATCAGTATTATTTGGCCAAGCATATGGCTTGGGAACATTAAATTTTTCTAATGGATGATATCCTGAAAATTATCTCAGCATTATTTACTTAGCTGATACTATGTTTCATTTAAAAATGATAATCAATATAAATCTATCTTTCTATATAAATATATATATATATATATATATATGCACGTAATAAAAAAATATACTTTTTACTTAAGTATTTTTTAGGATATTTTAAGGGAATATGTGGCTTCTGAAACCCAACGGCTAAAAAAAATGGCTTAACATCATTTTTATGCGCGTTTATGTATCTCTTGGCTTTGTTCAATATCTCAATATCTGGCAATGTTTTATTTGGCATGAATTTTATATCCACTGGACATACCTACAAAATAATGACATTGAAGCAATATAGAGATAACATATAGCAAGATAATTAAATCCAATTATCGTATAATAAGGTGTATAACATTTACAAGATTTTTTGCAGGAATTGAATATTTGTTAGTTCGACAAACCGGTGCATCCTTGTAACGATTTGTGTAAGGATGAAAAGGTTTTTCACTCCAGGAATAAGGACTATCATCAGAATTGTTAGAACTTATACCTACAAATTTTATGATTAGACATGGAAACTTTTTGAATGAACTCTTCAATAACGGTAACTTATAATTTTACCTGGATGAAATATCTTCCCTACAGACATAGTATTATATCCATTATTTTTTAAATATTCCGGTAATGTTGTAAAATTACCAACTGTGTCCCTCCAATAGCTATAAAAGTCATACAACTGTAATGTATCCGGTCTTCTGCTAGTCAACATTGAATTTCTACTGGGTGCACACAAAGCTTGCTATAAATGACACGCAATCAAATTATATCATACGTAATTATATTGTACAAATATTATATATAATATGATAAATATTATATATGTTAAAAAAAGGAAACAAAAATAAAAAACAAAAAATAAAAATTATTAATTCCCATCAAGGAATATTTTATCTGACCTGTGCGTATGCCTGAGAAAAGATTATGCCTTTTTTTGCCAAATAATCTATATTTGGTGTATATGAATTTTTGTCCCCATAACATCCTAATGCTGTTCTCAGATCATCAATCATTATCAAAAGAAAGTTTGGTTTTGTAGCACTGCTGCATGGCAATGTAATAATCCAAAATAGAAGAGACAACATTTGATAATATTATTTTGATTTATTATAAACGTTGAAGATTTCGTTTGTTCGTATATATTTTTTATTTAATTTCAACGAGTCTATTGTAAAATATTTTTATTCGTAGATGTAATATATTTATATATATATATATATTCACGTATTCACACGTATTTAAAGATGTACACAAAATTGCATTCGAAGAAATGTCGCGCGATATAGAAACTCATATTATTATCGTTCACTTTATTTTAAAAATATATTATATACCACTTATGGAACTTCGTCGAATTATTATTATTCGACATTAATTGTTACCGACAGACATGCACCGTATAATTAATGCTATTAATAATTGTATAAAACTTTACTGGTACGATCAATTATTATAACGATCGAGTTAAAATATGTTACGCGTTATATGTACATACATATCGTTGTATTAAGACGGTTCACACCACCTTATTTTGCACGTTAACATGTGCGACCTCAGCGACAAGTATGCACAAAATTTAAACTAAATACGCATTGGGGAAACACTGTCGTCACTATGCGTTTATGATATATTGGTATATGTACATGTATATTAGGCCAAAAACCCTTTCACGCATAACCTAACAGTCGCGTTAGTATGTGAGAGAAAATTTTTACGTGTAGTTAGAATAATCGAGTGCATCGAATAAAAACAAAGAAAGAAAAACGAAAGCCATTTGCTAAATTATATTGATCAAAAAGTGTTCGTTAATTGTAAAAATTTTATACATTTTATTTATAGTTGAACTTATACGAATGGCTAAAGGGAGGAAAACACTTGTGAATATCTCTTGAAATTTTGGAATTTGTGAATATAAAGACGACGACGACGAAGACGACGAAGAGGAAGAAGAAGAAGAAGACGAAGAAGAAGAAGATAAGCGCACAAAATAGAAAATAATAATGATAATAAGTAATAATATTTAATCCGATAAGCGTAAATAGAAAATAAATAAGAACGATAAAGAAATTACAGAATTTTTCATTGTCTATCTCTAAGAAATTTATTTAATATTCTGCTAGATTTAATTCGTTCGTTCATCGAAATACGTTGGCAATGTAAAATTTAAGATATACAATTCAAATTTCATGTGGAATCTATTAATTAAGCTATAGAATTCTAATGGATATGGAATCCTAATTCTAACTTAGGTATTAGTATAAGTTTAGTTAGAATTTATTTTCTTTAACGAAGTAAAAGAAAATGAAACATTCTCGATTCTAATCTAAAGAAAGATTTAGAAAGTATAGGGGAGAAACGTATATTAATTAATATATTAATTTGCTGAAAATCCTGACTCCATTTTGCAATTTGCTGTTACTCTATACACGTATATTATGCTATAATATTGTATATACAATATACAGTGTATATCGTTTAAACAAATGTGAAATAATCGAAAGTTTAAATTGTGTAGAAGTAGCCGTTCGACGAGAGAGAAAGAGAGAGAATTTCGATGTTATCTCCACGGAGTACGAAAGAAAACTGATTAACTATCAAAGTCGGTCGAACGTTTATTTTTATCGATATTAAAAGGTTTACAACGATCCACGACGAGCCAAAATTTTTCAATCGAAACATTAAATTTAAATTATGTCATATTTAACGAGCGTCAAGAGCTTTACGATGTACAAACAAATGTGCCGTTATTTAGATATTAGTTCATTATAACAAGCGAATATCAAATGTAAAATAATCGAAAGTTTAGATTATTTATAAGTAGCCGCTCGGAGAAAAGACAAAAATTTCGATGTAATCTCCACGGTAAACGAATGTGAACTAATTCTATAATTATCGAAGTCGTTCGAGCGTTTGTTTTTATCGATATTATACATTCACGATGGACCGTCGATAGAGATTTATATATATATATATATATATAAATTGAAACATTAAATTGAAATTATTTCATCTTAAACGCGTATTACGTATCGTGTAATGTTAGAACTAATGTACCATAGTTTAAATATCAATTTAATTGTACTTCACGTACAATTAAATTACGTATTAATCGTACGTCTTAAATGTTTTCGAAAGAGATCTCTTCGATGTTTCCTCGTAGAAATTTGAAAGAGGACTGGATTGATAAATGTCAAAGATCGTTCGTAAGTTTGTTATTCGTCGATATTGAAACTAGTCTAAGAACCACGTAGATCAAAATTTAAACGCGTTTAAACATATAATTGAATTAGAATTATTTTATTAGATTTAATGCGAGCGATCTTACGTTTGAACAAATGTACGCCCCATCGTTTAAGTGTTATTATATCATACGTATTTTCTACTCGTAGATTCTACTTAGTTTAAGTAATTATAAAATTAATTTCGATATTATATGTCATCCCTAAGGTCCGTTAACATGAACGACCGAAAAAATGTATTTCGTTGTTTGCTATCATAATATCGTCGGTCGAATGTTGATTATAGAGCTTAAATAAGTACATTATTTGTTCTTCGAGTGAGAATGACGAAGAGCATTCAGAATTTTACGTTTCGAATGATTAAGAATATCTTAACGTAGGTTTCAACGAAAAATCGTGGAAACAATTTTGTCTACTTTGCGGAAACAAATCATATATAACACTTTAAACGTTCATATGAAAATCAGTAGTGGGGAACAACGCAGCTTCTTCTCTTTTGCCGCAAAGTTCAATGGGCGCCACTATACGACTTTTTTTCTTTTCATTTCTTTTCTCTTTTTTTTCGTTAAAATGTCGAAAACAACATTTACGAGAACGTTCTAATCCGTAGACGTAATTCTCGAACGATTTTTTTCATTCTTATGAACGAGATCTTTTAAAAATGAAAAGATTTCAACGAGAACGTGTCTTTCGGAATTTTCTAGAAAAGGCATCATTCTCACGAGCAAACCGTTCTCTCGAGGGAACGCCATTTTTTTCAGACGATTTGTAAAAGAATAGATAAAGCTTTTCCAAAGGTTCGCAAAGGTCATGTGCTTTGCTCGAGCCTTCTCATATGTGAAATGAGAGACATTCTTAGTCACGATCGTTCAAGAATTTAGGGCTGCACTCATTATTGGTACGAGCCATTATAAAGCCAGGAGTAATAAATTCGCTAAAATATCTTGTTTGTAATATAATGTTGTTAATTTTGTCGATAATACATTAACCGACAATATAGAAGATGACAGGATCAATAACTTCTTAAAATATATTTGTATATATGCGAATCAGTTATCCTTATATGAAATAACATAAAATTTGTATATATTACATTATATATATGTATGTATGTATGTATGTATATAATTTATAAAAATAAACTATCTTTCTTCGTCGAGTCTCTTTAAATGAATAATATCTAATCGTTAATAAGTTTTGGTTTTAGTTTTCTTCAGAGCTGAACAAGACTTCTTTGTGAATTCTTCATAATGATAAATGCTGTCAAAAGAAATTGATTATGTCACGATGACTTTATGATAATTATTTTTTTTTGTTCGATTTCATGCAAATTAATTCTCACGAAGAGACATATTTAACAAAAAGAATTACTAATATTTCAGCAAGAAAATCTACTTTAACAATCAAACGTTTATAACCTTATCCGTTTGTATCCTTTTATAAAATGATAAATCAAGTATCCTCTCTCACTCTCTCTGGCTCTCTCTCAATTAAGAAAAATAAATAAATAAATAAATAAATAATCGTCGTGGCCATGGATTTGAATCGGATATTTTCACGACTATAAGATTATATCAAGAGCAATTGATTCATATAGAAATATTCGAAAGTGAGAGTACTTTTGTCTTGTTATCCGTTTGATTAGAGAACAATGAGTCATCAACAACAACGGAAAAATATTATACAACGTAAGATATTTCTAAGGGAAAAAATTGTTTCTATCGAGAAAAAAAAAAAAAAAAAAAAAAAAAACAAAAAAATAAGAAGAGGTAAAAGGAAGAGCCATGATTGAATCTTTCTTCCTTACCCCTTTCTCTTTCTCCCTTCATCACGACCCTATCTGATCCATACTCGTCAGATGTTTTCTCCCTCCTCTTCCACACGGATTCGTGGGGAGGTGATTGTAAGAAAATTAAAAAAAAAAAAAAAAAAAGAAAGAAAAAGAAAGAACAAAGGGTTGAAAGATTAATTTAAATCGTCTACCCTCTACCCTGAAAAAATATCCATCAAGTTTGTTCCTTTAATAAATCGTAAGGATTAAAGGATATTCCATAGAGTTTTAAGCAAATATTCGATTGAATATAGGTGGCAGTCTGTAACGGCAATAATAGTAGTCATCGAACGCAAAGTACAGGCAAAGGAACACGTTCCCGGTTGTTGGTGAAAACCAGAAACAGGAATTGCAGATGGCGCACGATCTGCCACGCTTACAATATCGTGCCATCGGCATCACACAAGCCGATTCGCTTTGGAAAGACGAAGAGAGTCATCGTTTTTAGCTAAAATTTCACAAGCGTCTTCCCATTATATTCGCTTCCCTCGACGCCCGGGGATTTCATTCGATTAATATAAATTTATTACAAAACGAACAAAGTATTTCTTCGTACGTTTCGTTGAGAGAGAAAGAGATAAAAGAACAAAAAAAATAGCATATACATCCACCAATATTAAATTAACTTAACACTGTTAAAAAGTACCTCCTCCAGTGACTTAACCTATTAATTTTTCTATTTCATTAAATCTATCTGAAAGAGTTTCGCGATGGTATATACGGAATTGACCATTTGAAGGAAAGAAAAGGAAAAAAGAAGAGGAAGAAGAAGAAGAGGAGGAGGAAGAGGAGGAAGAGGAGGAAGAAGAGGAAGACGAAGAAGACGAAGAAGACGAAGAAGAAGAAGAAGAAGAAGAAGAAGCAGCAGAAGAAGAGGAGGAAGAAGAAGAGGAAGAAGAAGAAGAAGAAGAAGGAAGAAAAAGAAGAAACAAAAAAAGAGAAACAAACGAAAAATATATTCTTAATATAAGAAGCAATAGGAATTACTGGTAGTTTCAAAAGTGTGTGTAATTGGACTAAACATATATACATATATATATATACGTATATGTCGGGTACCATCGAAATCTCGTGAAGTAGAAGAGAAGGGGGACAGAAAGAGAAAGAGAGAGAAAGAGAGGTGCAAGAGAAGGGGTGGAAAAGAGAGGGAGGAGTGAGAGAGTAAGAGAGTGTATAATAGAGAGAGAGAGAGAGATATAGATGGAGAGAAGGGGAGGACGAAAAAGATAGATAGATGGATATATAGAGTGAGTGAGTGAGAGAGGAGAGGGAGAGAGAAGGGATTCTACGAAGGCGCGATACGTCAGCTCGAGCGGGCATCGCGGAGTATCGAGTCTTCCGTCGTCGTACAAACACGGTTCTCGTCCGTAAGCGTAAGCGTAAGCAGCAGACGATAAGCAGACAGGCGGTTGTTAATTCGGCGGACACCTCTTCTAGTCTCTCGGCATCGTTCAACATCGGTTTAGATCGGCCTACCGGCCGAACAAATCGACCATTTTTCTTCGGCCGATATTATCGCATACTGTCGTATTCGAGCCGTCGATCGCCATATCGTCGTCACTGGAACTGTCACACTATCGGAAGAAAAACTTGCTTCTCAACAACGGAGCCGCTTAAAGGTTTGTCTTTCAAATTAACTAACAGATCACCCGATATTCGAGCGCTCTCTTCTTTCTTTCGTCCTTTCTTTTTTCTTTTTTCTTTTTCTTTTTTCTTTTTTCTTTTTTCTTTTTTCTTTTTCTTTTTCTTTTTCTTGTTCTTTTTTTTTTTATTTATTTTTTTTTAGTTAGTTGGTTGATTGATTAGTTGGTTGGTTGGTTAGTTAGTTAGGAAGGTAGTTATTTATTTAATTATTTATTTCATCACACCTACTCCCCTTTAATGGACGCCGCCTTCGGTTATGCGTCCTTTTAAAATACGCAACATGGGCTCCTTCCGTTCGACCCATCGAAGACGATCCCCGACACCGGAAGCTAATGGAAGTTTAGACTCATTGAGAGAAACGGAAGTTAACCGCCATTACCGGAAATTCGTATCTGCATTTTCATTTTCGTATTCGCCATTGTGTCCTTCGAAAATGGTCGTCGATAAAATTAGATACTTTTTTTTTTAAACTTCTTCCTCCTCCTCTTCTTCTTCTTCTTCTTCTTCCTCGTTTTTTCATTTCTTTATATTTTTCTTTTCTCTTTTTTTTTTTTTTTTTTTTTTTTAACTTTAGTTTATTTTATTTTATCTTATCTATACGATTACCTCGATAAAGGTATAACCGTTAATTTATAGATGTAAATTTACTTTTTTTTTTTTTTTTATAGATCGTAGACTATGATTATCCCCGGAACAAAGTAAAACTTAATGCGTCGAGCGTTGTTTCATCGTCATCGGAAAGATATCTTTATACCCTTTCGTTTTAAGCTCGTACCTCTATACTTGGTCACCTTGATGACACGATCCAAGCATTACGATTCTTTATACATTTCTAGCTAGGCGAGTTCATCGGATAATATTATTTTACATCGATAAAGTAGTAATAATTGATTTTCCTTTATTTCTTTTATTATTATTATTATTATCATTATTATTATTATTATTATTATTATTATTATTATTATTATTATTATGCCAAATGAGATTATATTCAGTTGCCTATTTTTCGCTTTGTAAAAGTTCCAGTCATGAATTTTTATACCACAGATAATGAATACCAAGCAATGAATACTATATATATATATATATATATACACACACATGCGCGCGCGCATATGCGCACACACATGCACACATATATATACATAATGATATATCAAAAAAATAAGAGTGATTAAAACGTTAAATTACATAATTAACTAGTTTCTTTTGAGATCATCCGTTTTTTTTAAAAAAAGGGTTATATTTTTTCGTTACCCAAAATTACCTTAATATTATCTTAATAGTATCTATGATGCGTGTGTCTCAAGTAAAATTAATATCTTTAACGTATATCGTCTTAACGTTTAAATTTAATTGGTAAGATCTGATTATAAATATCGTTACGAATCGAGGGTGATATAATTGACATACGGGAATAAGTGACACGATAATAAGTAATGGTAAAAAGATCTCCATAACGCGACGAGATAATACGGACGTAGCTGTGTAGGAAAAATATAAAATGGCGTACGTGGGACTACCGCTAACGATGTGTATCCTGCGCGTAAGACGTATCTTCGAATTTGGAAATATTTGATCGGTTTAGTAGCTGTCTCGCTTTTCGCAAAAATTCATCTTGACGAGTATAAAAAAAGAATCTGTGAACGGGCGTTACTCGTACGCAGTCCAATTATCCATTAATATAAAAGTCGTTAAATGGGCATAGTCGTTTCTTAATATTAAGCCAGATTGCTAACGAGAAAAAATATGGCCGCTCGTTGAGTTCGAGATACTACAACGGCACTTCCGGAATATTCAGGCACGATATACACCGTCGATAACAATGTAAAAATCAATGATGGTGATTTTTCTTCCATCACGGATTGTTTTGTATCGACGAATTAAAGTTATAAAATTAATGTCATTGTCGCTTGCGTGAGTTTTACGAACGCGTTGTGGTACGGAATAACTCGGAAAGTAAAATCCGATACTCGACTTTGCGTTCTTGTGTCTAACTCATAAAATAATTGGTAGAGGTGTGGATCGAAGGTGATACATAGCTTCGCGACGATCTTACTTTTCCCTTACTATTTTCGAATTCATTTTCCAAATTTTTTTATTTTTTTTTTTTCGCGACGAACCGTACGAACAAATCGAATAAATAAATTAGTAAATAAAGAAAGAAAGAAAAGAGGAAGGAAGGAAGGAAGGAAGGAAGGAAGGAAGAAAGAAAGAACAAAATCTTCGATTCGTCGAACGTAATACAACGTCGGAGTGTACATAGGAACAAACGATCTTTTTTAAGATGTCAGGCAGACCGCGTTTGCGGGCACTTCGACCTCGGCCACCACAACAGCAAGGCAGAACGGATGTAACACGAAGAATGATGAGACATATTGAAGATAATGAAAGAGAAACTGGAAGGAAAAACGTCAATGTTCATCTAAATTATGAAGATAAAGAAATTATGGAATCTTACAATGCTGATGATCAGACAGAAAATCAAAATGACAGTGGACAACCTTTCTTTAATGCGGAATTATTCACTATGAAAGATATCAATGAAGGAACCTCAAAAAATCAATCCCATATTAATATTTATTTGGAGGATAAGAAAAAGGAAGCTCGAGAAACGGTAAGATATATCAATTTTTAGTCTATCAATATTTGTAGGCTATAGGAATCTTTGGTGCTTTGCTCTAAGTGTTTATATTCTTGGTTTAAATATCATTGTTTATTATAGTATATTTGGTGTATATTTTTATCGTAACATGTATATTGACAGATATTGCATTGATACGCCCATATTTTGCTTATTGACATGACGTTTTAGATATTTTATACTTTTAATATCGTATTCTTTTTCTGAAACTTTAAAGGATAAAAGCTTTCACGATAAAAATGAATATCAATGTTCTATATGTCCTTATGATGCAATATCTGCACGTGATTTGGAGAACCACCATGAAGTACATCATTTAAAACGAAGGTTCTATCGTTGTGCTAAGTGTTGTTATGTTACGCATGTGCGTGCACGTTTTACAAAGCATATCAAATATCACTCCATGCCAATGATCAAGTGCGATGCCTGTGATTTTAGAACTCCGTATAAGGTTTGTCCAATGTGATATTTATCAAACCTTAGGTTAAAAATATTTATCCAAAATAAATGTATATATTTTAGTGGAATTTGGATCGTCATACGCGTAATCATGGTGGTGGAGGGGCTTTTCAATGTAGAGTATGTAATTTTACTGCTGATATTCGACAAAGTTTGACCGTACATGAAATGAATCATCATGAGCCTCCGATAGGTATTTCGAGTCGTAGAAGTAATCCGTTTGAGCGTATTAGTCCAAAGCGTTATAATCAGGTAAGAATTACATAAATCAAATAGTTTTCATATTTATGTTTCTACTTTTAATTACAATAACGTATCTTAGGTTGGTGCAAGTGATTTCCGGGAAGCTATCATTACAACAGGAAACGCTACACCAATTAGTCTTGAGGAATCTTATCCCTCAAGACATTCAGTTGATGATAAGAAAAGACTAATTGAAGGTGCAGCTTGTATAGCTTTAAAATGTGAAGAGAATGCTTGCCAGTTTATAACAGCTTGGGACTCTGAAATGCAACGTCACTTGGCAGAGTGTCATACACCAGCCATTATGAACAAATCTAGAAAACCATTGCCTATGTTGATTCCATTAAATCCAATTAATACTAAATCTAATAACTCATTAAATAGTAATATACCAACGACACTGTTAAAAGTACCACGTGTTAGAGTAAGACCCGAACTTGCCCAAATTGCAAGGGATACCGAAATGGCCAAATTATATGGGAATAAAGAGGTTAGTTATTCAAATTAATCGTTCTTCTTTTTGATAATAGATGTAAAATATGTTACGATAAAGTTTAATGTCATTCGTTGAATATAGATGGGCTCAAAGAAGGATGTTAACAATGCAATAAATGCATTTGAAAGAAAAAATTCCTCCTTTTTTGATAAACTCAAAGAAAAATTATCGACGTCTGCAGCCATGAACAATGGGATACCAGAGGTAGCTGTAAGTAATATGAACGATCTGAAATGTTGGTGTACGTTTAAAGCTAGTAGCATGGAAGAACTGGCTTGTCACAAACAGACACACCACACTGCTCTCAGCGTTTCTGTGAGCATGTCACGTTGTCCTAAGTGTAGAAGACGTTGCAAGAGTACAACTGATCTTGAAATACACATGCAGTGTTGTCAGCAAACAAGCAGAGAGTCGTCAGTTGATAGTAGTTTTGAAAAGGTTGCTGAGTGTTCGGAACTACGCATGGCTACGTATAGTAGTGAATATACGTTTCCCTCTCATTTGGAATGGGACACCAATCTTGGAGGGCACAATTCTTCTGGATCTTCGGTATGGCGTAGATGTAGTTACCCAAACAAATTTTTACATGAAACTCATAAGATCTGCTCACATCATTTACATTATCTTTAATAAGACAGTTTCAAGGTCAAGTATAAAAGCCTTAATTTCAGTAGAACCATATTACAAGCTTTCACTTTTAATAAAATACACTTGTGTATATATGTATATATATATATATATGTATATATATATCTCTATATATATATATCTATATATATATATATATCTATATATATGTATATATATATATATATATATGTGTGTTGTACAAAACATGCTGCTGCTGATTAAAAGCTAATATGCTTTAAATCCCTGCATTTAGTCATAGAAAAGTCAATTTACCAATGACAGAGGTACACTGGAGAGGGTATGCCAACTAGACAAATTTATTACAGATAGTACTTGATACATTTGTTGAAATTTTTATTAATACGTAAAAAAAGAAAAAGAAATAGAGGCTGAGTACCGTTATTAGATTCAAATTTAACTTCATCATCACGAAATATTAATATCCATATTTGCTATGCGTATGCTCCTAATAAGAAAAGACAAAAAAAAAAAAAAAAAAAAAAAAAAGAAAGAAAAACAGAGAAACGGCGCTTTATCTGCTTCCTTTCATCCGTATTTAATAAACAATCAACATTCTTTACTATAGTCAAGGAGTACGATGATATCTTCTATTAGGTCGAAGGAACTACTGCGCACCCAAATGGACGACGAGTATTCAAGTGTCCTCATTGCCCATTTTGGGCATCTACTGCAAGTCGTTTTCATGTGCACATAGTTGGTCATTTAAATAGGAAACCATTCGAATGTTCTCTCTGCGCATATCGATCTAATTGGAGATGGGATATAACAAAGCATATTAAGCTTAAAGCAGCAAAAGATCCGGTGCATTTGACTGCTAGAGTACTTATGACTGATGAAACAGGTCGACGAAATTATTCGAAATATAACAAATACCTTGCGCAGGTAAAAGTTATTGCTTCATATATAGAATTATTAATCATGCCTATATATGATAAAAATAAATGGCACAAAATAATTCACGAATATAATATGCGTATATGTGTGCAGATACACGCAAGACCGAATACTTTATAAATCAGCTATGTCAGAAACAGTGTAAATATTAATCCAATATTAATATAAAATATATATATATATATATATATTTTTTCTTTTTTGTTACGTTTTTATTATAGTCAAATATATGTGTTTATAAGTATAATACGTATTGTGCAGATGTTATATGTATATGCTAACTGTGCTATACAAATTCAAAGATATACATTTAATGAACTTGTTCAGTATTTAATTTAACTTCTATGTATTTAATTTTCTTTTTTTTTCTTTTTTATTCAGATCGAGCAACAAGCGTGGGACGATCAAAATATGGAGGAAAGAAGTATAGAAGAAATTAATTTTGGTGAACCACCGGCTAAGATGTTAATTATGAGTAATAAAGAATACCCACAACAGACTGCTGAGCTAACTCCTATCGTTGATCCAATCATAATAACAAACGAAGGGAATCACAACGAAAACGTTATATCATTGAGACATCCGTTATCTTTAAAAGCTACTGTTAAAAGTCGTGGACAATCGTTACTTAAAAGTAATCCTGCAAATTTACAAAGTACAAGTATTTCGATCTCTACACCCATGGCATCAACATCGACATCTACCACAACCATAACCGTCGATGATACTAAGCGTACGATGTGGAAATGCAAACGATGTAACTTCAAAGATTCTAATAAAGATACAGTCTTGTCACACGTAAAGTCTCATTATGAAGTAGAACAAACTATCAATGAAGGAAGGGTAAGCATGATTTTTATATAATTATGGAATAGTTTTGCTTATGCTATATATATATATATAATATATATGTATGTATGTATATAATGACTTAATTATTTTAAATGTTTTTTCTTATCAATAGAATGCATATGATTGCGAAGATTGCCCATTCTCTGCATCGGACACAGAATCTTTATCGATGCATCGAATGCATCATCGCCCAAACAATAAAGCAATATTTAAATGCTATCTCTGTCCGTATTATGTTAATACAAAAGCGTAAGTAAAATCTCTCATATATTGTAAATTTGAGCTTGAAATTTTTCACTACATTTGGAATTCTTTTTTTTTTTTTTTTTTTTTTTTTTTTCCTTTTGATCAGCGAGTTATTGGAACATGCAAGACTACACGGAGAAGAATTGGCCGTCGTACATCAACAAAGTATGGATTATCATATGCCTGATGTAGACTTCAAGTTAATAGCTACAAATTCTGAAGACAGTAGTAAGAGAAAAGCAATTTTATCGTTTAACCCATTTGCATCAATGAGCGGAATAAAACGCGATCCACGACTGGCCACTATCACCAAGCGCGGAATAATTCGCGAGCCTAAGACAGTCTTTAAATGTCATATTTGCGACAAAGCCTTACGCATTGAACATTTTAAAGTATTTCACGTAAAGTAATTCAAATAAATTTTCGTTTTATCATGAATAATTTTATTCTATGTATAAAAAAAATTTTTTTTTTTCCTTTATTTTTTTTTTTTTTTTTTTTTTTTTTTTTTTTTTTTTTTTTTAAATGCAAAATGAGATGTTCGCGATGCAACATCGTGTTTTAATCGTTTTAAGCAGTGCGTTAATAACTCCAATAGTAACTCTATTAATAAACTACACGAAAAAAATTGGCTGTCGGCTTCACGCGCCCATACGTCCAGTCGCGCGCGGTGATACGGTGGACGGACGGAGCTGATGTTTGAGCACGTTGGCCGAAGTAGACCTGATGATGCAAATGAGTTAATCTTGCCTCTACGTAGCAAACAAATTTGACCGAGCAAACACATTAAAATATTTTAATGCCGTAGGTGATAATAATTCGAAAAAAGACACTACCTTGGAAAAGAATATGCCGAGTACATCAAAGAATGAAGGAAAGTCCTCGTCAAGCGGAAGAAAAAGAGGTTCCAACACACAAACTCTTCTTTTAGACACTCGCTCGTTGCCCGATGCACCACTGGTATGGGTATCTCGGCCAGACGGCACCTTGGCAAAGATGTTGAAATGTCGACACTGTCCTTACGTGACCTCTCGCCGTGCCGAGGTTCAGGATCACGAGATAATGCACATCGATCGTCCAAGTCAAGACCCTTTGATACCCTGCGATGACTGTAGTTTTAAATGTACACGTAGGAATATAATGAACGCTCACACCAACGTACATACAGGCTCATTAGGTACCGTTCATTGCTTGGTCGATCAAACGCGAACCGATTTGCAACAGCTCAATGATCTCTCGATGTTACTTGGATTGACACGTCAGCCGGTTTTGGGAGCCGAACCAGAGCTACGTGATTTAAGATTGGTACATTGCTGCGGCAAGTGTCCGGCACGATTTTTATGCGAAAAAGAATTGAGAATACATTTGCGTTATCATTCGACCGAATTGGCATACATGTGCCCGTGGTGTTCCTACGCCGCGCGCCAGCCGGCCCATCTATTTGCACATCAGAAAGCACACTCCACTGAATACCAAGAAAGGACCAAGTATCTGTTGACCTTGTACGGGCACTCTCAGAGATATCCGCCGCCTACTACCGCGTGCGTCGATGCCAGCAATCAAGAATTCAACCAATCATCAATTAGCGTAGCATGGGTTGTCGTCCAGCTATCGGAAACTACGCCGTACTCCAAGCCATCAACATCTTCTTACACGGCAGTCTCTTCCAGTCCACGAAATAACAACAGTCAAGTGTTTACCTGCGCCAAGTGTCCAGCACGATATTTCAGTTTAGACGCTCTAGAATATCACATGACCCTGCATGGTTCGAATAATCGTTACAAATGTTCCGAATGCGATTATTCGTCGAAAACCGCACAAAATTTAATAAAGCACCAAGCGGTACACAGAAGGCATAACGAAAACAGCGATACTGCATCCCCGATTTCATCCTTGGCTTCCGCACCAGATCCACAATTAGGCGAACATTCACGTGGCAATCCAAATTTCATTTATCCGAGTTCTTTTCGCAACGGCCGTACGAAGGAGAAACGTTACAAATGTAACAAGTGTCCTTCTGCGTTCGAGAAGCGGGAACAGTACAAAGTACACTTGTCGTTGCACGGTGCCAAAGAGCGCTATCGATGTGATACTTGCGATTATTCCGTCAAGTATTATGCGAATTATATTCAACATTTAAAGAAGCATCAGGCGAACGCGGAGGCGCAGGGTTCTCAAAAACCAGTAGAAGATGAAGCCGCATCGGTTAACAGCGATGATGAAAATATGATGATAAACTTTCGTCCTGGTAAAACAATTGGATCTGGCACTACAATAACACCTGTTACTACCATTTCCGTATCAACAGTAAACCCGGTACCTGGATGTAGCGGTATGTCTTCGGTCTCAGCGTCAACTTCTAACTCCTTGCAGGTCTCAAATCAAGACAAACAAATGTTGATCCTTATGCAGAAAAAGGGAATGTTATCGCCGTCACACGAAAACGATATAGAAATAATCCGTTGTCAAAATTGTCCCTTTTCCACGACCGACAAAGACGCGATGGACGCTCACAAAAGACGTCACGGAATCGAGCGAATGACTCCGCCTTGCCCGCATTGCGATTATGTACCCCGAAGAGATGAAAATGTATCCGATCACGTAAAATTACATTTCAAGCGACTTCATAAACCCGAATCTTATCTCATTATAGAATTGCTCACATTGACGATGAGAAAGATTCCCGTTAACAAAAAAGACGGGAAGGCCCAAAACACGGAATTACTTTTTAAAGAGTATGCCGACGGTAAATTCTTTCCTCAAACAGATAAAAATTCAGTTTCGTTCAGTTTCCAAACGTCGCACAGTAATAATATTAAAGAAAAAGTTATAGTGGATCCAAATACCGGAGAAACTAAACAACGCGTTTTGGTTTGAATCGTTTAACCTATAACATAGAGATGATATGTACGGTATGATGGAACGCCATCGTGCCATCTTAATCGAACGGTTATCGCATGCGGATAGTAGGTTATCCATCTCGAATTTCGTATTTCTTTGTTTAAGCAAAAGAGAGAGAGAGAGAGAGAGAGAAAAGAGGAAGGCAAACTATTTAACCATATCAAATATAATTCAATTGATGTCAAAATTACATACGTGAATTGTAACAACGCTTATCCATAGATGTATGTTGGAATTTTATTATTTCCTTTTTTTTTGTTTCGTTTTTATTTTTTGGTTGTTTCGTTTTTCTTTTTTTTTTTTTGTTTCGTTTTTCTTTTTTTTTTGTTTCGTTTTTCTTTTTTTTGTTTGTTTGTCGTGTATGTAGAGGCATAATTTTGACTGCATTATTAATGGTTTGAATACTTCTTTTTCTTTTTTTTTTTTTTTTTTCTTTTTTTTCTTACGTTATAATTTAATATCAAGCGACAACTTATTTCTTTTGTTATAAATTGGTTTGCAAAATTGATGTTACTATAAACAATGACTATTATAATCAATAAAAGACCAATAAACGCTACATTACCTATGTATATAACAACTATTATAATCTTTAAAATTGTCATGATAATAATCATCTTACTAATAAACGTGTTTTCTCTGTGTGTACAAGTGCGTACAATTTTTTCTACTTATCAATAAAATAAAATATTTCTTTCATATGTTTTATTTTTAACGAATTAGATCTCGGGAATTTTGTTTTATTTCTTTCTTTTTTTTTTTTTTTTCTTTTTTCCTTTACAAGTGTGCTTCGTAGATTTATTATTTAAATTTACGATTTTACCGCGGTTATGATACTTTTCTTACCGACTTATCTCATGTATATCCTATAAGTCCTTTTTCCATCGCCTGCGTTGGTATGTAACTGTTTTACCGACAGACGTATGAAAATAGTATCAAATTGTAACGCAAGATGGCGCATCATTCTTAAAATGGCGCAACAGGAAGTACCGTTATCAATAATTTTAAATTCAATTTTTGAGCGCCAAACTAAGATCTCCTATACATTTATACCGCAATATTTGGTTACGTATAAGTCGTTTTTTGATATATAAATCTTCCCGTAAAAAAAAAAAAAAAAAAGAAAATATTGTTGATATTCATATGAGACAGACAAAATTGCATATCAAACGGGAAAATAATAAGATGCTGCAGGGAGAAAAAATCAATAAAGACGTGTCATTTCTGCGCCTGACCGAATTGCATTATACCAGTTGCAACTTAACTCGAGGTTATAATGAATGTTGTAAGGTGGTTGGTTAAGTGAAATAGGAGATATAATTTCCGTCGTTGATAGTAAAAAATAATGTTCGAGGGAGCCATAGCTGCGTTTTTAAATCGTCTTTTGGGCAGATACGTTGAAGATTTAGACACAGAACGATTTAATATCGGTATTTTTTCCGGCGACACATGTCTCACGGATCTTAAATTAAAACCCGAGGCTTTGGTAAAATGATCAATTTTTTTGTTGCATCATTCGTATCAAATACATTTTAATCTTATAACAGATGACGTCTTTTATTTATTTATTTCGTCTATCATGATTAAGAACAATTATGAAAACTTTATATAATTATATTTAATTTTTCCATATCCTTAGTATCAACTTGGATTACCTATACGAGTAGAGGCTGGTCTAATAGGGAAAATAATTTTAAAGATACCATGGACTGGATTGCTTTCACAGCCAGTCGTTGTATACATAGAGGTAATGGATATATAAAGGCTGATGTAGAATTATCTTTCTTACAGTTTGAACGTATCTATAGAAACCTAATATTTTTAATTTCGTTTAAGGATATATTTATAGTAGCTGTACCTATATTATATGGCCAATATAATATGGAATTACAAAAGAGATTATTAAGAGCCGAAAAAAGAAAAATATTGGAAGATCTTGAGGGTGATGAAGCATTTACTGCTGGTAATTAAAATAATAAAATAACTTTTCGTATTGATGTTATACAAAAACAAAAAAGTCTTCCATAATCCGAATTAATATCAGGCGCAAGTTTTATCTATGTAGTTAAAAAAAATTATTCTATTGTGTTTCCTTAGGATTGCCCCTCAATTTTTTTGACAGCATAGTGACATCTATTATGAGGAATTTTCAGATTACAATAAATAACATACACGTTAGATACGAAGAAAAACTTTTCTGCAATTCTTTATCCGCTTGTGGCATTTGTATACAAAGTATATCTATGACAACAACAAACAAGTAAGCTTATTAATACGTTCGATTTCATAAACGAACAAATTAATACGATATACTTTCGATATAATCAAATTATTTGACATTCTAGTAAATGGAAACCAGGAATTTATTCAACTAATTCACAAACCCTTTATCAACTGGTACGGGCTGAATCTTTTAGTATATATATGGATCATGACACAGAGTCCTCTCTACAAAGTTGTCCATCCAAATGGGATCTTGCCAGTTTTCTAGCATGGAAGGGGACAATGCTTAAATCGCTACAAACGTTTGGCATGAGGAATAAAGAATTTCAATTTCGTATGTATATAAAAATTGACATTGTACGAATTGGATATTTATATATTTTTCTGTTTATAGTGTTAAAGCCGTTCACAGCAAAGATAAAAATAATTATACATAAGGGCAGCGATGTGCAAACTTCGCGAATTTTAATTGATATCGTTCTTCAAGATGTGGCAATGCAAATTTCAGAAATGCAGTATATTACATTTTGCCACCTATATGATTCTTTACTAAGAGCTATTATTAACAGGTATATATATATATATATATATATATATATATATATTTATAGATATCTGGCTGCATTACCTTTCAGAATATCTTGCGTACGTAAATTTATTTGTTTAACACTTCTAGGCCTCATCGAAAATATCGACCTCAGAAGAATATTCGAGAGAGCCCTTCGTCTTGGTGGAAATATGCCTATTATTCTGTCCTAGATCAATACATTAGGCCGTACATGTGGAAGAGTATAGAAAAGCATAGAAAAAATTATAAAAAATATAAAGAGATGTATACTCAAATTTTATTACAACCAAACGATACGGAATTGAAACTGGATATGCAAAAGTTCGAAGATAATTTAACAATAATAAATATAGTGATAGCGCGAGAGCATGCCAGGCAGGAATTAAGAAACAAAAAGATTAAACGATCTCATGAATCATTGAAAGCAGTTGCAATGAAGGAAACGGAAGATGCATTACCGAATGAGAATAAGCCAGAAGAAGATGTACAATCTATTGATCAGGATAAGAGAAGGATGTTCTACAATTCGCCTGATAATGGTCCAACTGCAAAAATAAAGTTGGAGAAATTGTCGAGACCAATTGGTATGATCAATGATAATATATTCTACTTTACTTGCTGGAACACTTAACATGTTCGTATTATAAACTTCTTTTTTAAATGAATTATTTTGATTTACAATCCATAACAATTCATTTGATTCATAACACTACATTTATTTCCTACATTTAGTCACAAAAAATTCCATCCGAAAAGTACTACGATTACATTTCAGATTACAAATACAATTTTACCTTGGCAAACTTTTCTCTGAGCTTATTAAGCAAAAATAAGGAAGTACTTGTCGCTACTGTTACGCAATTTCTAACGAGTATTGAGACAGCACCGAAATTATCGGCATTCAAAATTTCTACTAGAGCGGAAAGTTGTGTAGTCGAGGGAGTTTCACAGGAGGGTGATCTAGTTCCTTTGATCATCGTTGATAACGTTTTAACAGGTAATACATATCCACGTATTAAAATGATTAGAGCCTAATAATATCTTACATTAACTATAGTTAAGTCATTTATTTACAGGGAATGTATCAACTAATTTTCTAGCTTTGGACTTTGAAAAAACTGGAAAGGATATGGATCCTAATTTCGGTCTTTCAGTAAAACTAGAAACTATCGAAATTATTTACCATCACGTAATAATATAACTATTCCGATCAATCTAATAAATTTAGTATCGTACGGTAATGCTAATATCTATATTATTTTTCAGTATGCTATGATGGAAATAATTAATTTCTTCAAATTGGGCAATCCTTATATCAAAGATACTCTTACTTGGTCATACAAATTATGCAATAGCGGTGTTATGAAATTTTTGAATTTCATAGATAGCATTACATCGCAAACGTTTAGAATAACTTTAAAAATCGATATAGGCGGGCCCTATATTGTATTTCCAGAACATGGATCTATACAGAGGTAAATTTTATGTTGTAAATATTCTATTAAAATTTTAATGACGCCATATTTTGCAGAGAAGGGCATTTGATGATTTTAGATTTTGGAAATATATTATTGGTCAATGAATTACAAGCGATCAATTTGCAATTAGAAGATGCTACGCTTATGGAGTTAGAAGAATTACTTTACGACAGACTTCATATTACATTTAACGGTGGACAAATCCTTTGTTGTCATTCAGGTTTGTAAAAGGAAGAATCCTTCTTGAAAAGTTTCTCTATTTGTCTTTTTTTTTTTTTTTTTTTTTTTTTTTTTCTTTTCTTTGTTTCATTCTTATCCAGGGGATGACTGGCGGTCTGCTAGAAAGCAAAAAGATTCGGAATATCACTTAATATCAAAAACGCAAGCCAATGCTACTATTTCATATAGTATAAAGCCAGAATATCGTCAATTACCAAGGTAATCCTCGATAAGTTAGCAATCGATAGAACGTGTTTTAATCGATCATATTTTCAGAGTGAAACTTAATGTATCCGTACCACGTTTGAAATTTAATGTGTCAGAAAATAAAATGCAATTGATCATATATTTTTTAAATACTTTATCTATATTTTGTTGGAATTACACGAAGGAATATCAAGCATTTATGAAACAGATTAATCCTAAAGCAAAAAGGAATATAGTTGTCTTATCGTTAAAAGAGCTCAAACGAATACAGCACGGTATATGTCTACCAACTGTTACTAAAGCTCAAAAAAAGTTTGATCGCGTTATGCAAGAACTTTTAATTAATAATGTACCAAGGCTTGATAGGTAATGCAGTAACATTTTTTTTTTTTTTTTTTTTTTTTTTTTTTCATCGATTACATTGAGTATGTATTGCGTATATTTTTATCAATGCAAATATCAATTTAACAGAAGCGTTGTGTCCTCCGAAGTTAGCGAAGAAGATTTAGAATTATTATCTAAAACTATAAATTTGTATGGTTTCGACGACAATGTCTCTCCGTATAATCACATGAATTTCCTTGTAAGATTTGCTATTGGAGAGGTCAGTATTTCTACATTCACGTTTTTATTTTTTTTTTTCTTTTCTTTTCCTTCATTTTACCTCTTTATGTTTAATTATATTTATTATATTTGCAATAATATATTTTATACTTAAAATTTAGCTTTCTCTTCACGTGGGATTTATGAACGAAAATAGAGAAGAACCATACTTAAATTTAAGATTACATACGGTGTATATTGAAAGTGGCATAATGGAATATGGATTTGCCATCCAATTTGGTATTGGTTCTATACTTTTGCTTGATAAAACAAGTGCAGATATTACCGGGTCGTATTTGGAATTTATATCGACGGGCGAATTTCACGAAGTTTTTGTTCTATCGTATCGCAAGGTATCTTGAATATCGTCAATTTATTTTTATACATTGAATGTCCTTTTTTTAAAGATTTTTATTTATTTATTTTTTTTTTTTCATCTCCAGGTTAGATCAGACTGTCCAGATTTTAAAGCGTTCTTTAAGAATATCGAAAGGTCATTGCTTATAAATCTTGTGAACATGAATATTATTCTTCATAGAACCGCATTGCTGAAGGCAAAAAATTTTTGGGGCAATGTTAATAAGTACGTACATTATCTTTCTCTACTTCTACTTATTTAAATATATTGTTTTAATTTGAAACTTACGCTTATTTTAGACTATTGCGCGGAACTCTTTTATTTGAGTTTATTAAGAAACTTTGTTTAGAAATTATTGAATGGAAAGAGAATGATCACGATCCACCCATTCCTCCGGGTAATGTTAAAAATATACGATGTTTTTATATTTTTAAAGGAAATCAAAAATATAAATTGTTTACAAATATAGCTAATTATATAATGACAAATGACCTATATAAATTATTTCCAATTATATATATATAAATAATAATATTGTGTTCCTACAGGCGCAATTAAGCTCAATTATTCTGCAAGGATTAGTTCATTGACCATTCGATTGTGTGACAAGGATACAGATTTGATGAAAATAGAAATAATGGGTATAGAAAATGATTGTATCTACATTGCCAATGAAAGAATGGTACTACGTATCCATTTAAGAAATTTACTTGTTGAAGATTTGAACGAGGATACGCTCTATGCGAAGGTAATTATTTTTATACATATTATATTATTTTGTATTGATTATGCGCTATGTATATTTGCTTAAAGATATTAACAACTGATGAAGATAAAGTTTTGGATATAAAATATGTCAGGCACACTCCAAAATTGTACGTGTGCTCTGATATCGATACAAATCGAGATGACGTTATGTCACATGGAACATTCAAATTGTCCGTTGGACGAATTAATTGTGTATTAATTTCAAAGATACTACAAGATTTACACGTAATAATCGAATATTTATAACAATATTTAATATAATTAAATTGGAAATAATTGTAATGATAAGTAATTTTTCTTATTATACAGTATTTCTTATCGCCGTTTGCTTCATCCCTTTTTAAACAATTTGTAATATACTTGAAAAAAAAATGCATAACATATGTCGAAGAATTTAAAAGAAGCGCTATAAAATTGCATATTTTTATTGACATACAAGGACCTACATTTCTTCTACCACAGAGAAAGGACATTGCAAATCTCATAGTTTTTGATACAGGTATATTTCTAATGTAAATATTTTAATTAAATAGAATTTATTTTAATACGATGGTACATAATATGTTTTAGGTGTACTATCTGTTGAAAATTTTTTCAAAAAAATTGATCTAACGACCCAAACAATTAAAACTCATTCTATTGATGGTAATCACATAATAATGGATAATATCCTATTAAAATTGAAATCAATGACTGTATCTAGAGCTATTATGACATTAAGTAGAGATTTAGAAGTACAAGTTAGTATACAAATTTTAATATTTAAATAATATAAAAAAAAAATAATATATTGGTTTAATATATTAGTTAGTTTTTTTTTAATATTACATGATATATTATTATTTATAGGAACCTATTATTGAGCCTATTTATATTCATTTTGACATTAAAAGAAAAACGGAATATCATACTATAATGGAATATGAAACGTTTGGATTGTATAAAATACACGGATCTATAGATTTTGTATGTATAAATCTCAGTCAGAGAGATTTACAATCGGTAATGTCAGTATGGAAAGATAATATTTCAAAAATTATATTTTCACAAGGAAAATGTGAAAATAAAAGATATTCCATGGCGGATAAATCTTCAGAGAATGTGAATACCGAAAATGCAATGGTTAAAAAATTAGAAGTTTTTCTAGCTCAAAATGAAGCCAATTTGTGCGAAGTAAACATAAATTTGACTTTGGATGAATTACAATTAAATTTGTTTTTGGATTCGGATGAGGTATTTAAATTTGATATAAAAGTTGTATTACTAGTTTATTATATATTACATGATACGTATGTTTTCTAACTTTATAGGTGTTGAGTTCACCCGTACGAGATTTAAACCACGGTTTATGTAAATTAAACTTTGGTGAAATAATCAATACAATTGATTTTTATAGCGATAATAGTTTACAAATGAAACTCTCTCTGCAAAGTGTGATCTTACAGGATACACGTAAAGATTCTCATGTTATAAAAAAGTTGGTGTTCGCTTTTTTCTCATATTATTACAATTATAATATCTAATGTATAATGCGTATTAGATACATTATGTGCAATGACTATTTTTATTTCAGAATAATTCAATCTTCAGCTAAATCAACAGGGTTAAATATTGACGCCGGCATTTCTGTCTCATTGTCACCAATAGTCGATATAACATATAATCAAGCGCCAACGGGTGATAAATGTTTGGATATTCTTATTCAAGGAATAAGGATTAATTTGTCAATACCATTCTTATTTCACCTTGTACGATATTTTATGGATGCATTACCACATGATCAAATTGAAGGAGGCTTTATCAATCATGGATATGAAAACAATAGCGGCTCATATGTAAGTTCATATGATATATTAATCAGTAAAGAATAAAAAGATATTTGTTACTGGCGGTATAAAACTTTAATATCTCACCTCAGTTGTGTGCGTGTAATTAAATTTTTTCAAATATATTCATTTTAAATCAAGACCAATGATAATGCAACAGGATCAGATAATGCGAATTATGTCCTATATTGTAAGGAACAACCAGGTATTTAATCAGTTGATTACTTAAAAAATAATTTGCCGAATGTAATGGATGCGAAAGAGAATTCATATTTTTATATCAAAAATTAATTAACTTTAGTATTTCACCGTTGTACGTGTAAGCTTTATTATGTTTGTAAAAGAAAAAAAAAAAAAAAAAAAGAATTGAGAACTCTCAAATCCGTTCCATAAAACTTCTTCTTTTGATATTATCAATATTTTATGAGATTTATTTTTCAATTTTTAGACGTTGCAATATCCGTACGAATACAAAAGCCAGAAATTTTATTGTTTGGAGATTTGAAATCCAACAACACGCATATAATATTATTTCAAGCTGAAATAATCATAGAGAGTAGTAGGTATAATTGTCTCTCATCGATAGTTTGTACAATCACAAACGTTCGTGCTAAGAGTACAAGTCAAGGGACTTATCTTCGTCAATCGCCTCATTGGTTACTTCGTCCATGCGACGTAGAAATATGCAAAAAGGAAGAATTGCTAAATCATACAATGGACATTGCAGTCTCTGTAAGTCCTGTTTATATTCACCTGTCTCCCGGGATTATGCATACCTTCGTAGACGTAAGTATTTTCATTAATACATGTGTTATGAAAATATTGAAAAAACAAAAAAATAAAAAAGAAAAGAAACGTACGAACGAGATTAACTTAAACATTGACGCTTACAGATAATCAATGAAGCTTTAAGTTTTATAACAAATATCGGTTTAAAATCCGATGACAGAACTACCGGACATGATTTTCATCAACACACCGATCTGTGGTCTCCCAAAAATATATCTAGCGTACCTTACAAAAAAGTTGACAATGGTAAGTATTTACATAAATATTTATAAACCATTTTTATATAACATACATCACTTTTGTAATACAATAATTTTTTTTTTTTTTTTAATACGCAGAATTATTGGGAAGCGTAGAACTGTTATATGATTGTAACAATCAGCATATAACTTTTTGTTTAAAACCAATACCAGTACATATATTAATAGAAATGGAAACAAGCAAAGAAAAAGTTCCTATGATACGAATAAAAACGGTTATTGACATTAGCATCGATAATTGGTACAAAAATTTTCATTTAGAATCAAAGTTAAATATTCATGCATTTTGTTACGACATCGACCATAAAGTTTGGGAACCGTTTATTGAACTTTGTACAAAAGATGGTACCAATTATAAACCATGGATATTAACTATAAAAGTAAGGATGTTAAATTTAAAATACATTACATGATAATTATGATATACATATGTAAATAAAAATCTTCATTCTCAATATTCTTATCAGATGTATAATGGAGAATCATGTATCATCGATTCTAATTGGACGGATCCATGGCAGCGTACAAACGAAGATACGTTAAAAAAGAAAAAAACTATTGATACCAACGATGAGGAGGATTCGATGGATATGGTCTTTATCAATCCAGAGCATACGATTTCATTACAAATTAATGGTATTATAAAATAATAATTAAATATATGCATATATATATATATTCTTTTTTTTTCAACATATATTTATTTTTATATATAATATATATATATATATATTTGTATATAAAAATATATATAATATTTTATATATAATATATATATATATATTTATATATAAAAAATATATATATATTTATATATTAATTTTATAAACAATTAATTTTATAAACAACACTTTTAGGCATGAATATATATCCCGGGTATGACGAGGACTCCGACACTGATGACGATGACAATGTAAAAAAATTAGCAAAATCTACAAACTATTTATTCTGCAATGAAAGTAGTGAAGACGAAGACAGCGATTCGGCTGATTCAAGCGCTAATGAAGACGATGGCTTAGATCTACCATCGACAAGTAATATCGAACTACGTATGTAACCCGTTTACGTGAATTATTTTCAACGGTATTATAACGGTAGAACGATAGAACTTGTGTGCGATTTGAATAATTCCTTTTAGCAAGTCCTGTCACCGACCCGCAAATTAAAATGGCGCAAACGGCTATGTATATCATTATATCCAGCGAAGACGTTATTAATTTTACGATTACTCCAAGTAATCTCGCCATTATGAATATGATCATAGACGCATTTGTAGAGTTCAAGAATGGGATACCAATAATACCTACAAATATAAGTGAGATAAATTTGCAAAATAATATCGGCCATGCCAGTAGAGTAGAGCTGCTTGTTCAAGAAGAGGTAAATTATAGGAGAATTATAATATATTAATATATATATATATATATATATATATATATATATATATATATATATATATAATATTTATATATTCGTATTATTCGTAATTTTTGTATTTATTTTTTCTTTTCTAGATCGATGGTAAAAGTGTTACACGAGTCCTTACTGCACGTAATTATCAATGCGACGATTCTCCTCCCAGTACGCCAAACACGCCTGATATCGAGCATATTTCTCGTAGCACAAGCCCACAATGGATTACTGATGATAATGGGCTAATTGATTTCGACGATAATCCGTCGAATGGTGTAATATTCACGCAGGATATAATTAATAACGAATCTCCAGTCTGTCTATATAAAATGATCACCGGTGAAATATTACATATAATTATCGAAGGTAAATAAAACATTATATATATATATATATATATATTTTTTATATGTATTTAAAATCTAAATTATATATATAAAATATATAATTTATTTATTTATATCATAATATATATATATATTTTTTTTTAATGTTAAAAGGTAAATTATTAATATATAATTAAATATTTGGTATGCGTGTGATATTATATTGCTCGCTAATTTTAGGTTTCGAGGATGTTTCAATATATTGTCCAAAACGACAAGGTTGCAGATTTATTCCACTTCGACCTGTGAAACATAACGTGCAGTATCATTTAGCTATAGATACGACTATCGATAAGAATTTACAACGTACAATTTCGATTCGATCGCCTCTTCAGGTGAATATTAAAAAAAAAAAAAAAAAAAAAAAAAAAAAAAAAATAAATAAATAAAAAAAAAAAATTGGATTATCGCGATCGAGTTATTTATATTTCTTTATTTACATTTTAGATTCGAAACGACACGTCGTATGCTTTGGCCCTTTATTATAAAAAACAATTGGCAGAAACATTGAAATTGGCAGATATTGGAGAAGCAATAAATCCCTTCGATGACAATATTAGAATGGGAATTATTGAACCGGATTGTATTTACAATGTTCCACTTTATATCGCATATCATTTTCCTATATATGTAGAACCAGCATATTTGGAGTAAGTAATTTTTATTATAAAGCTAAGATTTTATTTAATAGACACACACATATATATATATATATGTGTAAAACGTATTGTAGAAATTATCAGATTAGCAATGAAGGTATTTATTGGAAAGAACTAAGCATAATAACTGATACAAGCAAAGATGTGTTTTGTAAATTAAAAAATAATGAAAATCAAAATGTATTTTGCATAAAAGTAATGGGTAATGAAGTGCCGATGTTAATCCCGCAAGGCTCTAGAGTACCAAATTATTTAATAAATATTATTCCACCTCTTATAATCAATAACCAGTTACCTTTTGTTATTGATATCGGAATACCTTGTATAAATTATGAAGTCAAAATTGAACCAGGTGATAAAGTGAATGTGCACACATTAATGTGTACAGGTGATATACAATTCAATTTTAAGGCACGTATAATTATAAATTAAAATAATATGAATATATATATATAGTTAAAATTTTTGTATTTATGCCATCGTACAATTTTTCATATAGATACAAAATTATTTGGGAACTCAATGGACCGGAACTATAAAAGTCAATATGAATTTGGAGAAAAAATTTGTATTGATGAGTCCAGATAATGAATCGTATTTAGGAAATCCATTTATAATACGTGTTGAATTATGTAAAATTAAAAGCTGGTATATTATTATCCATGCTCAATATTGGATAATTAATAAAACTGGTTTACCATTATATATACAGGTAAACGATATTTTTGTTTTTAGGGAAAAAAAAAAAAAAAAAAACTTATTTTTCGATTATGTTAATCTCATATTTTTAGGAATGTCATATGAATTTATCCTATGAGATTCCAGAGGAGGAATTATTGGTTTTGTCGCAAAAAAATAATAAGAAAGATACTATCAGATTGAGAGCTCATCAGTCTGAATGGTCTCTGCCATTTTTATTGAATGGAATCAGTTCTATGTCTTTAATTGTTTGCAAAGATATCGAACGGGGAAGGAAATATCGAATATTGGCGGAGATAAATAATTCACGTTTGTCTCCATTGTTCACAAAAATTATTACTTTTCTACCGTATTTTTTCGTTCACAACAAAACAAAAAAGGCACTAAGATTCATGGAAGAAAATGATTATGCTGATTTATGGAATGATTTATTACCTGGGCAGGAAGTTCCATTTTGGCCAGTTACGGAATCATTAAAAATGAGAGTAAAATGGAAACATAGTCTATTAGATTCTCAGCATTTTGATATCACACAAATTGGAAAGACTGTATTAAGAATGGATAACGGTGTACGTTCATATTTATTAACAAATTTTACTAAAAAAAAAAGAAAGAAAAAAAAGAAAAATAAATCAAATGAATGAATAAAGTAAATATGCTATAATCAATTTTGTTTTATAGTCAGCTCTATGCATAGAAATAGAAGGTGGAACAAATACTCCGTATTACATCGTATTTCGTAAATACGTGATTGGGGATGTACCGGTGAGAGTTGATAATCTTTGTACTGAACTATTTCTTAAAATCAATCAAGTTAACTCCGGACAAGTGACCTTGTTAAATCCATTTCAAAGTACACTATATACGTGGGACGATCCAACTATGCCAAGAGAACTCATGTGGAATATTTACAATAATAAAAAATCTAGTTACAAAGCTCGATTTGAAACTGTAAGTATTTATCCACGTTATTATTATTTATCTAATCTATTTTATTATTATTATTATATATTATAATAATATTATTTATTTATTTTAATCGTCGTATTATTATTTATTTGTATTAAATTTTTCTCTCGACGTTAATGATATTATATTTGAACGCAGGATGGCTTTGGACAAGAGGTTGTACCTTTTGTTACCGTTGAATGCAGAGATGGTTGCACCGTATCCACTGCCAAGTCGCTCTTGCATACAAGATCAACCTGCTCTCAGGAGAAACTAACAATTAGTGCCGATGATGATAAAAATATTAATTCTGAAACAAAACCATCTAAAGTAGGACAAGTGCGAAAAGATAAGATTACTATTTATTGGGTGAGCTATATGGAGGCTGCACAACGTATCTTATTATTCACCGAGGATGAAAGCATATTTTTAAAAGCGCGGAGTATCATTGAACCTGAAATTAGCAAACGAGAAATATTTCTATCGATTGGTGGCATTGGAGTTAGCGTTGTGAGTAGCTTAAATTATTGAAGTATGATCATTACTATATAATAACAATAAATAATTTTAATACCTACGGGCATAATATATTTAATTTAGATTTCAAAATGCAATGAAAGAATCAAAGAATTTATATATGCAAGTATAACCGATTCCTCTGCGTGTTGGGAACTTTGTTTTGGAAAGAAATGGAAAACTTTGTCACTTGAATTAAGCGCTTGGTTAGAAAATAAATATATAAATTCCTTCAAAAGAACACAATTGGATAATTTTATTGACGTAAGTCTGTACTATGAACTTTTAATTATTAAGAATGTTACATTATATATCTGTGTATACATACATATACATATATATATATGTATGTATGTATATACACATATTACATATACAATGAACTTTTCTATTGTATTATCATCATAGGTTGACCTTGTGAAAATGCATATGACAAAACCCTTTTTTGGAAAATTACGCAGAACATATTCACCAGGAATTTGGATACATTGCAGGCAATCAATGACAATGACATATATGCAAGGTTACATTCATCGGATACAGGTACTTTGATTGCAATGCATATTTTATAACAGTAATAATTACAAAATTGTTTATATTTCAGGTAGATAATCAACTTCACGATGTCACTTTTCCTGTTGTCCTACACTGCAGTTTAGAAAAAAGTATAACTAATTTTATGGGGAATCATAAATCAAAGCATTGTTTAGAATTTATTTTGTTAAAACAAAATAAGCTGCATAGAACGATTTATAAGTGCGTACATATAACAATATTACTATCAAATAGACCGTATTTTGGATCAAGTTGGTTTTTTTTTTCTTTTTTTTTGTTTTTTTTTTGTTTTTTTTTTGTTTCTTTTTTTGTTTTTTTTTTAAATATACAACACGTGTACATATTTGACATTTTTTGTAGGGGTATAAGTGTCATTCTCAAAAAATTCAATATAAATCTCCAAGAAGAAGTCGCGCTATCATTAATTAATTTAATTCCAAAGACCACAGAAACGAAGTATTCCATAGCGGCAAAACTTCGAAAGGATGTTTCGAATGTCCATACGCATATGCATCACAAAAATACTGACGTATGTAAACATATTTTTTATTTGTTTGTTTCAATCTAGCACCTTATATATATATTTTTTAATGCCACCATTTTTATGAATGATTATAAATAACAAAAAAATTGTAATTGTAGAACTTACGGCGTAACAAAACGACTATAATTGAATATATGTATATCTCTCCAGTTATAATATCTTTAAAGTTATTAGCCAATACAGAGGGACCTAAAATATATAACTCTAGTGACCTGACAGATTATCATAATATTGTTAAATATATTTTCGAATATGCAGAGAATGGTTCTTTCGAAAAACATGCAGAGTTTAAGTTTGTATTGATATTTCTATTGTACTCTCTTTTAACTGGATCAAATGTAATATGTATATATATATATATATATATATGTACATATATACTAAAGAAAAAAAAATGTTTATTCCCATAACAGATTTCCATACTACGAGAAATATTTTACTACGACCGGTATTAAACAATTAATCTTTGAAGTATCACGAAATTATACGGTTCAATTTACACAACAATTTCAAGTTCTGATTCATTCGATAACGGTTTTAGGAAATCAATATGGTTATAATTTCAAATCTCTAAATAATAATTTTTATGATCCAGATTCGGTGAGTAAACACAAAATCCTTTTAATGTTTTTATATTATTATTATTATTATTATTATTATTATTATTATTATTATTATCAGCTAGATAATACTAAATGTTTTCACAGATATTAATATGTGGAGAAGAAATACCAGAAAAATTGTCCCACGATATCGCATGTCTTTTGGGACATGCTACTGCTGATACTGTAATTCCATCGGTTGTTAACTCGAACAACTGTGAATCACATAATCAACGCTCTAAGGTATTAGATGCTATAAACTATAAAGAAGAAGGATAAAGTATTTAAAATGTTTTTAAAATATGTTAATATAAATATGTTAATATAAATATCACTTGTTCTCATGGATCTCATATTGTTTTCTTTGTAGGAAAAAGAATTATATTTTCATATTATTGACATATCTCCAGCAAAGTTCTCTATAAATAACGTTTTCTCTACCGACATTGAATTAGAACTTTCTGGCTTGATTTCTTTGTCAACAAATAGTAAGTATAATATAGATCATAATTAATAACTTATATTTACTACAAATATTTATAAACTTTATTCATGTAAACGTCACTTTATTGATAATTACTTTAACAAATATTATAGGTCTTCAACGAGAAGAGTTAAAGTACTACTTAAGAACATTGGGAAAAAAAATTTCTGCATTCTTTAAGATAGAAAATGCTTCTGCAGAAACGTGTCCTAAGTTAATAGAGAACATAATCAAAAGGTAAGACTTAGTTTTGTTATTATGTAAAGTAAGTGATTATTATATCTTTTATAATATGAATCTTTGCTTTTTGTATCAAGTTTTTTTAACTTATAAAAATTAAAATAATATGTGTCTATGTATATATATATGTGTATATACATACATACATACATATATGTATATATGTATATATATATATGTATGTATGTATGTATGTAATATAAGTAGTATATATTTTAGGATACAGGAAATGGGATGTAAATTCATTTCTCGAATTCGTTTACCGCGATTCATCAGCCCTTACATGGTCAGTGCATGTACAATATATACATTGTGCATTGCAATTGCATTGTAAAAGATTAATTCATCTTTTCACAGGGCGTCGAGTTATACTCAACGCACAAAGCTAAAGGAATGCATTTGTTAGAGCTCATAAATAAAGATTACCATGGACAAATGGATACCTATTGGGCACATAGTATACTTTCTAATGATGGAAAACAGATTGCTCTTATATCTTTACAGTATGTGTAGATTTTATAACTTAAACAAAAAAAAAAAAAAAAAAAAGGAAGAAAAAAAAAGAAAGAAAAAAAAAAAAAAGCAAAATTACTTAATACACACTTCTTCTTCCTCAGACGAGTTTACCTGATAGAAAAAGCGGCTGCATGGGGATTGTGGAATATCAAATGGTCCATTGACATGAATCATTTATCTCCACCAACTGTTGTTGAGGATAAGCTTGTTCTGCACGTAAATAAGGTATTTTTAATTCATTATAAATAATTCAAAAAATACATCCTAGCAAGTTCTTACGCTTATATGGGAATATAAAGAGACGTATTTGTGCATAATTAGTGCCAGTACGCATATATAAATATGCATATACCTATGCAACACAAATTTGTGATAAATATAAGGGGGGAAAAAAAGAGAGAGAAAAAAATAAAAAAAAAAAAAAAAAAAAAAAAGAAAAAAGAAAAAAAGAAAGAAAATTCCAAATAGTTCCATGTAATGCTTACAAACCAACGGAAGAGTCACTGATAAAGAATTCTGTATTTTATAGAACGAGCAAGCGTCAACAGCCGTTGTAGACTGGTATTTGGAAAGTAAGGAAATGGAAGTCCTGGAATGGCTGTGTCGCAAAATAAATACTGCAATGGCTTTGAATATGGAGAGCAGTATTTGTTCCAAA
>OU427003.1:7747683-7797683 GCA_911387935.1 Dolichovespula saxonica | reverse complement strand
TTGGTCCCTCGTTCTCGTCTCTCGGCGATTCCTGCTGCTGTTGCTGCTGCTGCTGCTCCTCGCTCTCAGATTTAACCTCGACCTTCACCAAATCAACGCTCCCGATAACACCCGTCGCGGAATCGTTCAATCCGTTCTGCGTAGGTACCACCACCGATGATGATTGTTGTTGTTGTTGTTGTGGTTGTGGTTGCTGCTGTTGTTGTTGTTGTTGTTGTTGTTGTTGTCCATCCTCGTCGCTCTTTTGCGACGATATATCGACAAAGTGTTCACCCATGTTGTTATTGGCCTTTGTCTCACCACCACCACCACCACCACCACCCTCGGTGTCCTTCTTATAACCGTCATGCTTTTTCTCAAACAATTCTCGCGTTAGATCGTTCATCTCGACCGGCTCTCTTTTGATCCTCGACAAAACGTCGCTCAATGTTTTCGTCTTCTTCTTCTTGTCCAATTGTTGTTTACGTTCGCCATTGTTATCCTTCGGCTTGTCGCTCGACTCACCGCCGGATTCCGTGAACTTGTGAGAGTACTCGGTCATATCCACCGAGCCAGTTTCCATTTTGAACTCGTCCTTCGAGTCAACGCTGCCGTGTTCAACCTCCTTCTGCAATAGCGGCGGCTTCTCGTCCCTTAAGAGACGCGCGAACGGTACCGAACATATCTCCGATTGAAAACACGTCACTATATATTTTGTGGCGTTCGTGTCGACCTGCCACGGCTCCGTATCAGCTTCGCACTCTTGATGATCCCAACTCCTCCGAGAGTCCAATACAAATATGTCGTCGTCTCTAGGGACGATCTTAACGGGACGTCCACGCCTCGACAAAAACGTATAATTCGACGAGGAGAGCAACTTGGTCCGATCTTCTGGATCTATTGGACGTGTTACGGCTCCCAAATCAACTTCGGGTCCATTGGCCGGTTGACTCCAATAATGATCGTCGTCGTTTGCGGAAGATTCGAACATGTCCGACAAGGATCGTGAAAAATGCTCCAATAAGACATCCAGTAATCCGGGTAAATGCGTCAATCCAAAATAACTTACCTGAAATAATATACCGATAAGATTACGCTCGATCTTATATTCTAATTTAATTCATCCTCTTTAAATATTTATATATATGTGTGTGTGTGTGTGTGTATAATCGATCTATTAAATATATATATATATATATAATCGATCTACTTACACAAGAATCATCAAATAATAAAATGTTCAATACGTCGAGAGCCCAACAGCTTTCAGCAAGTAATCCCGAACGCAAGGCCATCATTATGCGCCAAGCTTCCACGGGAGCAACGTCAGCACGAGTTAATTTTCGTCGTTTATATAACAATGGCGTAACAGCTTCTACGCTATCAGGAGGAAACGTCATTTCTCTCTTTGAAGTAGGCTGTTGGCTCATTATGGGACTCATTCCTAATTGGTTCTATAGTAAACGCAATCATTCACGATTTTAATATATGCTTTCAAACAACGGATGTGACGAAATATAACGAACTTTGTATATAGAAGGTGGTTAAAAAAAAAAAAAAAAAAAGAAAAAAAAAAAAGAAAAAAAAAATAAAAAGGAAGCAAAACACATACCTGGTGTGTTCCTGGTGGTGGGTATAAAGGTGATGGTTGATTAGAATAACGATGATCCCACGGTGGAGGTGTATGACCTCCTATAGTATTCAAACTTGGTTGAGAAGTAGTCCTGTTTGGTTGTTGACTGGCCCATTGTTGACCAGAAGCTATGGCTCCAACGGCGGAGGCAGCCGAAGACGCAGTGGCAACAGGAGGCGGTGGTTGTTGCGGTTGTTGCTGTGGTTGTTGCTGTTGCGGAGCCTGAGGCTGATTTTGTTGATTTGGATATTGAACTCTATTATTTCCACTACTGCTATTATACTGACTGGTTGTACTTGGCCATCCTGCAACTACACACATGATATAATAATATATATAAACAGGCGCGCGTTACAAATACACATTTTAACAATGGACGATCCTCGAAGGGAAACGTATTTGAAGGTCAAACTCGATTCACCTGGATATGATGGTCGCTGTTGATTATATTGAGGATATTGTTGGTCTTTGGCAAAATCAGGATGACGCCTGGGTTGGCTAGGGCCTGGAGGTGGTGGTGGCATGTTTTTGTTCGAGGATCCACCGGGAGTATAAATCTGACTTCCTCCGGGACCTCCATAACCACCCTTAGGATTTCAAACGTATTTTACGTATCGTCAATTTCATTAAATTTTAATTATTAATTTAACCAGCACACATAGTCGAACGTCGACGTTACCTGTTCTTGTCGATAATAATCTTGAGGACAAGAATACGACGAAGCGGATGGAGGCTGCGAAGGCGAAGATGGCTGACTCGTAGCCGTTTGTTGTGATACATTAGATGGATGAGCTTGCGGCGCGGAAGGATAACTATTGCTCCGTGCATTGGGTGGCGTTCCCGTTGGATAATTTCCTGGTTGTTGACTACTGCTATATCTATTATACATATCTTGTCCACTGGCCGTATTTGGTGGTATATTTCCACTAGGATAGCCTCTGTTCGACAAAGAACTATACATCGACTTATACGTCCCTTAAAATTGATCGTAAGATAATTAAAAATTAATGCGTGCAATCTTACCTGTCAACATCCGGTACGTAAGGAGGATAATGCGAACGAGGTGAATATGGTTGATTGAATTCCGCTTGCTGCGATAATGCATTTCCTTGAGGTCGTATATACTGATCCTGAGGATAATTTTGATAGGAACCTGTCGTCTGGTAACTGCTCTGTTGTATTCCTTAAAAATTTTTGTTTTTTTTTTTTTTTTTTTTTTTTTTTTTTTTTTTTTTTTTTTTTTTCAAATTTAGTATATCAGTCAACATAATATATAAATTATCGGACATTAATTCGCAAGGATTATTATATATAATCTGCGGAGGTTATTGTACGACACTATCACATACCTTGATGCGGAGAAGGGGCGCTACTTTGGCTAGGTGGTCTTGGCGGAGGAGGTGTATATTCTGATGTCGGTCCTCCTGGTGTACCACCAGCGTAACTACTTTGATAGCTACCATAACCATCCATTGAAGCATTACTAGAACCAGCAGCAGGGAAGGAATCTTGCGAATTGGAAGAACCTATATAATTTTATATTATTATTATTATTATTATTATTATTATTATTATTATTATTATTATTATTACTATTGTTATTATTATTAGGAATTGTTTTATATATTATAAAAGGATTGTACTCTATAGGAATGTTATTATTTACCAGGTGATGGTACAGAAGCTGTTCCTTTATTCGCTTTTTTCTTGGAACCAGCCTCAACTTGATTTATGATAGGTTGTGGATCTACGCCACCACGATCGAAGTGACATTCGAATGCCAATAAGTGTTTCGTATAATGTTTTCGTAATGTATATGCTGCGCTACTACTCGCGCCAATACCCAGTGATCCAGCGATATCTTTCCATGTTTTATTCTTCGTTACCTAAAGTAGATTACTTTCATTTTTCATTTTATCTTTAAAAATATTGTTGCTAAAAATTCACATTACGACAAAATCAATATTTAGAGAAAGAGAAAAAAATAAATAAAACACTTAGAAAATACAATGCAGCAACCAATTAGAATATCATTTCAAAATTACTTTCTGGATTTCGACAAACTGAACATATTCCGGTGGGTATGTATAAATATTACATACCCATCCGTGTGCACGCTTTAATAATAATAACATGCACCTATGAAGAAAATCATGAATATAAATAAAATTTCACTCTATCGAATTACCGATCATTTTTATATTCGGATTAAAAAGTTTATCTTCACTGACTATTAGAATAATTCCATATAGCACCAAGGTTCGTAGATCAGGCTGTTTCCCATAATAGTATATGACTTCTAGAACGTATGCTTTAAATACTTCTTTTTTTTTTTTTTCTTAATTTTCTTTTCTTTTTTTTAATTTTTAATTTTTTTTTTTTTTTTTTTAAATCTCCTACTTTTTGTTCCTTCTTATTACGTTAATATTTAGAATACAAGAAGAAAGACACTAATAGCAAAAAAGTGTAATAACTTCATGCATGATGCAGCACAGATATATAAATGAAGCACTTTATCTATTACAATATACCGAACTATCGAAATTATCGCCGACGTAATAAAAATTATCATCGGCGTAATATAGTCGAATAAATTATATATATATATATATTTATACATATATACATATATATACATATGCATATATACATACATACATATATATATAGAGAGAGAGAGAAAACTAATGAAACACGTTCACAAGGCACTTCAAATATACTTAGAGCATAAAAGGAAAAATGAAACACAATAAGACAATAAAACTACATAAGACACCAAGGGCTAGATGGAACTACACTGCACCTTGCATACCTCCATGAAGCCCCCCCTATCCTTCACGTAGAGGTATAGCCGGAATAGGTCGAGGGGGTTCTTGGAGATTGTTGGACAGCTAGTGATTGGAGTTCTTCGTTCTTCCATGAAAGAAACTAATTTGTCTAACCATGTTCTTCGTTCCATCGAATCGTCCATCTCATAAAGCTTTGCTAAGCTGTCTGGTTTCTGAAAAGTTTTATATTCTAATAAATATCATATTGTCTCCTAAGTTGTACTAATTATGATTTCACTATTATATTTGTTAATGATGATGTTAAGTATATATATATATATATACAAACGTACAATTGACTTGATTAATTTAATGTACGGGAATTATAAATTTTGTAGGCTCAGTTTAGTAGACATTATTTTGTGGTGACTATGTATGAAGCCTTACTATTCAATTATATTATATTAAATTACATTATATTATATTATATTATATTATTATATTATATCATATTTTCTTAATTATATAGTACTGGTGATAATATCTAGATAGTAGAAAATACAAATATCGATTAAGATTATGTTTTACTTTGTGCAATTTAATAATATAATATCGATGCAATGAATAATTCATCTCCTGGCCTTTCTTTCGAATTTAAAGTTATCGTTGTTCTATAGATCGAATTTTTGCTATATATAACGTATATCATAACATAAGAAGTATATCATTATGATCACCTAAAAATATTCTCCCAACGCAATCTAAGAATTTTACGACATTACTATTTCTTCATAGCTAACCTATATGAAATAGTTTTAAGTTGAAAAAAAAAAAAACATTTATAATAATATTAAAAATATATAATGCATTTATTTTTCGAAATAGATTAGTAATAACGAACATTCGTAACACTATACAAATTAATGATTTTTCATTTCGTAAATCATTAATTTAAGGAAGTAATTTTGTATATGCCTCTCTACCATGCAACAGAAAAAGACAAAATTACATATAAAGCGAAAGTGAAGCAAATCATAAAAAAAATAAAGCTTCAAGCATAGACTGGGGTATAATGTAAACCAAAAGTACGTAACAGATACTTAGAATGAAAAAATAATAACCTTAGATCTGTATGGGTCTTGAGGCACATGACTGTTAAACACCTGTAAAATATCAAAATATTGAAAGTTTCAAGAATCTAATGTTAAATTATAAGCCCTGATAATATAAATATATATATAATATATATATATATATATATATATATATATATATATATATATATAAATATAAAAACAAAACTCATTTAAAACACTTATCATGCAAATTTAAATATCTAGTTTAAATGCAAAACTATTTTATGTATTAAGGAATACAATACATACAGGACTAGCAGGAGTACGTGGCCAGCCTGGACTATTCATATCAGGATATTCCTCGTGAATCGAATTAATGCTAGCAGCACCAGGAGATGGGACTGTACTTTGTGGTGTCGCAGGATGACTGTGATATCCACCTAACATTTCTTTACGGACCTTTGGTGTGAAAGCTGCGTCTTCTCCTGAGGCTGCGCAATACACAATTAAATATGATTTTTAAATATAACGATTAAACGAAAAATTAATAACAAACGGGAGATACTAACCAGCCGATGCATTCGACAATGTTGATTGCTGTGAGCCCTCATCTAAGGATGTACCATCCGGACCTGTTGTTATAACCGATGTAACAGTACCACTTGAAGTTGAAGTAACGTTAATAGACGATGTACCTACGTCACACGTAAAATATATTTCAACAACTTTTCTGATTCGTCTTATAGCTAAAATAATTTCTCGATTATTATTTTAATGAATCGGGCAGATATGAAACGATTTTCATTTGGAAAAAGAAAGAAAAAAAATAAAAAAATAAAAAAAAAAAAAACTACTTAAAAATTTTAGTAGAAAAATAATATACCAGAAGCAGTAGTGGTTATTCCACTGTCATTGGAAGTCTCCGGTGTAAGATCGGTAGAATTGTGACTCGTCGGAGTAGGCGTCGATGTAGGATGTGAATTAGGAGTAGTGCTTGGCGGTGGCATTGGACTTCCTTCATGATTAAGTGGCGGTGTTGCAGCAGGGGTATGAATATGTGGTACTGCCGAGCTTGGAGGTGGTGGCTGATTGCTCACGTGATTGGGTGAAGGTGGTGGAGGACCCATAGAACTTGCCGGAGGTCCCATATTACCTATTACAGCTACACTCGGGGTACCAGGAGGTACCATGCCACCGGTCGCTCCGCTAACTGCATAAACTTGAGGAGGTCCTGGACTAGGAGGCATTCCAGGTGGCACATTATTAAATCCCATTTTATGCTGAAAAACACAATTGATATATTAAATATATATATATATATATACGTACCTATTCATGAGAAATATTATTATACTTACCGCGTAAGGAGGGTATTGCACCAAATTGTTTGGTCTATTAGGAGGTTGATATTGGTTATTTGGTGGTGGTTGTGAATTTGCTGGAGAAGGATAACTCTGTGGAAACTGCATATGTGGACGAGGAGGTGGATAGGTACTCTGAGCGTGATAACCTCCAGGCTGACCTGCAGCCGTTCCACCAGCTGAATATCCCATTCCACCACCCATTGGGTTAATTCCACCAAGACTTGCAGAACCTGGTCCTGGTTGTACTACACCAGGACCAGTGCTATTCATTTTATAACTATGCATGTGCGTAGAAGGACCCAATGGTTGTTGATACGCTCCTAAGAATTTTTTGTATAGATTAATTATATATTACATATTATTATGATCTTGTAAGAAATTACATGCAATATAAATATATATTTATAAAGTAATTAAGAAGGCAATAATACTTGAATATGACAAGGTAAATATTATACCCTGAGTCGTCATTGGAGAATGACTCATACGCGCTGGTCCATTACCGTCTGATTGGCTGCTCGACGGACGTGGAGGCATCTGAACGTTTTGTTGACCTGTGAAAGACGAGCAAAATAGTTTATAAGTATTTCGCGAATTAAAATAATATAAAACATGAGCACAAAATTACGTCCAGAATACATAGAATTTAGCTTCTTTAGTCGGAAAAAAAAAAACAAACAAACAAACAAAAAAGAAAGAAAGAAAAGTATAAGACTAATAAATACGAAGATAAAAACAGAAAATTAACGGACCAACAGCAGGGGACATCGAGCGTGAACCTGTGGATCCTGTAGGCGAAGGGGTAGGCCTCATCCCCTGAGAATTTGGTGTTCCAGGACAGGCAGGTCCATTCGAACTGTCGTTACTATTTTGCCCTGACAATTCCTGTAAACGAAATATTAAATTCAATAATCACTATTAATATAGAATTTCTTTAAACGTAAATAAAAATGAGTTTCCCTGCATTTTCGTAATACGACTAAAAATTGTCGATATAACTAATGTTTTGAAACATATTCGTACGCGAACTTCGGTTACGTGTATATACAACACGCAATCACCACACCGTCAGTGTCCCTCAGCTTTTTTTTTTTTTTCATGGCAACGAGACGTACTTTATTCTCGGCATGAGCGTATCTCTCACGCGTTTTTTCTTTTTTTTTTCCTTCCCCCTTTCAGTTTTCATCGCACGATCACACTTTTCGTAACGATCTCTACGTGTTCTCTCTCCTACCCAAAAGGATTAACACAATAATAACGCGATAAATATCTTCTGGAGATGCAGTAGAAACGTTACGTACCAGGAGCCACCGTCCAATAACCGTTCGACGTGACACCGTTCGATCGGCTTTCGAGCGATCAATTACACGGTAGCTCTTTTCTTGTGGCTGGCAACGGGTGAGAGAGCGTTCCTTCTCACGCGATTAATATATATATATATATATATATAAAAAAAAAAAAAACTCCTGTCGGCGATAGAATAAAACATTTCCCTCCCTTCCCCCCGTAATTAGAAACGGAATCGAGTAAAAACAATAAACGTGCCCGCCGCTAAGAAGAGGGATATCGATAAACGAAGATAGACGATATAATCATCAAACGAGGGAGGAGAGGCGGGCCTTTTATGCAAGACGTCCCTCTAATAATCCCGTGATTCTCGTCTTGATCCGTATGTCACATCCTGACCACGAAATATGTCCAGACGACAACACACGGTTAACAACAACACTACTGTTATTCGTTTTATTGCTCGCTCGTATTATTAAGGCACAACAACAACAACAACGACGACGACGATATCGTCGACAGCACATAACCGGTAGTAATGTTGTCCGTATGACTCCACGTTTCCGTAGCTCTTGCCCGTACGTGTACTTTCTGTAATATACTTTGCGCGAATCGTCACGACGACGATGCATTGCAACCGGGTGGTGGTGAGAGAGTGACTATACAAACGACGGACGACGACGACGACACGAACGACGACGACGAACAACGACGGACGTCGACGACGAGGGAGCGAGAGCGTATACGAGCGAACACGAACTAACACGAACTAACACGAGCGGGCGAGCGAGCGAACGAACGAACGAACGAACGAACGAACGAACGAACGCGCACGACACGCATGACGAGTAGGCGAGAGGGCGGGAGAGGGAAAGGGAGAAGGAGTGGGAGAGGGGAAGGGAAGGGGGCGGGGTGCCACTAGTAGAGAAAGTGGGGGCAGGAGTGGCGGGCGAGCAGGGAAAACGGAGAGGCACACAGAGAGGAAGAAAGCGAGTAGTGAAGATGTGTGTGTGTGTGTGTGTGTGAGAGAGAGAGAGAAATATATATATATAGAGAGAGAGAGAGGGAGAGAGAGAAAAGTCACATCATCGCACGCAGCACCTACCAGGTCGCGAATAGTTGTTGCTGCTCTCGTAGTACACCGACGTGAAATACTTGAGTATACGTATTAAGAGACATTCGTACGAGAAAGCCGAGAAGACAAACGAACGTAATTTGATTGTCTATCGGCATGACGCGAGATCGAAACAGAGGCGTTACCCTGTAATATTCAAGGATGACGATGTTCTCGTTGTAAGAAAAAGGATGCCCGTGCCCTTGGCTTTTTCACATGCTCTATGAAATACGATGTATTATTATATGTTCGTCGTTGGAAAATGTTTTCCCTTTTTTTTCTGTTCCTTTCTTTCTTTCTTTCTTTCTTTCTTTCTTTCTTTCTTTCTTTCCTTCCTTCCTTCCTTCCTTCCTTCCTTCTGTCTTTCTTTTTTTTTTTGTTTCGAACGAAGAGTCACGAGGTTAAAACTCGCACCACCATAAAAATAAAGTTCGTGAAGCGAAGCATGCTCTTGTCACTCTTTCTCTCTTGCTGCGGGTGCACCGTGTGCTGCTGCATCGCTCGAGAAACGCATGTTGTGTCAATAAATTCCCCCCGAAGTTCGTCTATCACGGGACAAGGAAAACTATTATGGACGGTCCGTTTCTCGTAATCAATCCGACAGAGTTTCCACATACGATGAGCTGTGCCGTAACGGCTAAATACGTACGATACGTACACGCGTATGTGGCCGGCCGTAAAGGAAAACGTGATTCTTTTATCGAGTGTTCCGTAACTTCGGTTTACAGATTTCGCGTCTAACAGCTCGTTGGAGGGCGTTCTTTCGTGGCGCGGCAAGCGTTCGCTCGCACTCGGTTGTTTCCGTCGCCGTTCGGCTACTCTCCAACTCGAACTCACTGCCGCTTACTGTTTCCCGCTTGCCGCTGTCGCTCTCTAAAAACGCTGTGCGAGGGACTCTTTGGCTACTATATCCGTGCTGTTTCTCTCCCATTCCTCTGTCGCATTAACGAACCCAACGGAGAAAAAGAAAGAAAGAGAGAAAGAAAGAAAAAAAAGAAAAGAAAAAAAAAAAAAAAAACTGATTTTCTTAATAAATGTTTTTTCTTTTTTCTTGTTTCTCTTTTCACTTTTTACGTTTTCTTATCAAAAACGTTCCCTTCCTATTAATTTACAAGTATAGTAATTGTTGTATATTTTGGTTTTTTTTTGGGAGGGGGGTTATTTTAGCAAGTCACGTATCTTCACGTATTTCGTATTTCGTCGGATCGCACGAACAACCGGTATTATCTATCATTCCTAACTCGCAATCCTCGTCACCGAGCATATCGATCGTTAGGACGATCTGTGTCGTTCTAACGTATGCACAGCACCTACCACCGTACGTTATAACGTTACGTATATAATAAAGGGTGATACGTTGAAAAACCAAATTAAATTTCCATTCCCACGAACACGAATTTGGGGCTATGTTAATTTCATCGTTATTTAAAACGTCACGAATAAATAAAGTCGCTAAAATATTACCTCCCAATTTGCTGAGCTGTACTTATATCGTAATTTGCTTTTACATCTTTTTTTTTTTTTTCTTTTTTGCAAATGTTAAACAAAACACCTCAATTCGTTACAAAGTCAAATTAAACGATAGAACAACGTACTTTATAAGTTAGATCGAAAATTGCACGTGTGATTTATAGTGGTTTTTCCAGTTTTGAAACAAAGAAACAGAACGTACTTTAGAAAAGTATTCGATAAATAATCGATAAATCGATCGATCGATATCGATCGATATCGTTTAAACATCGAAATTTATACTTTAAATGTATATATATAAAAACTAAAAAATATAAAAGAAAAATGAAAATTTCATATATTAAGGCTTATTAATTTTTTTTTTTTTTTTTCTTTTTTTTTCTTTAAGATAAGTCAGTTTGTCAAGCTTTATCAAATATCATTCTTATCTAATACATATCAAAATGTAAAGATATGCTCAAAGAACTATTTTTTTTTCCTAGAATTCCTTAAAGAAATTTTATGAAACAACAATAAAAAAAGAAAAAAAAAAAAAGAAAAAAAATAAGAGAAAATTTATAACAAGTTTAATACCAATACTAATCGCTAATACTTTCGTGTATCGGGAAAAGTCGCAGTGGTCACATGCAAAATAACGTTAAAAGAATAAATAAAAAAAAAAATTAAAAATAGAAAATAAAAAATATATAAGTAATTTAACGATTAATTAAGTCGAAGACAAACTTACCCCAGAATCTATTCCTTGAGTATTCGGTGTTGTTGATCGTTGTTGTAGATTGTGGAAACTCTAAAAACAAAAATAAAAAATATTAATTTTAGCATTAATTGTTTATTTAAAATTTTGGTAATATTTTATAATTAAAAAATGTTTATAAATACTTTCTTCTAAAACTATACATACTACAACTACAAACTATAATATAATTAATAAAACTACACATTTCTTTATTACATCTTATTCTAAAGTAGCAATCAAAAATTAGAATAGCAAATATATAACTCAAAGATGTATTAACCAAGTAAAATAATGCAAACTATAAGGAAACATAAAATAAGAGAAAACAAATTTTGTTTCAATTCAAATATTGCAAATATTTTGATTTTATCATATTTCTTTTATAATATATGATATTCTTATTTTATATCATTATGTAATATTTATTACTCAATTAAATAACAGAAATAGGAAAAAGTAAATAACATATTTATCGGATAGAATTATTTATCTTACATTAAAGATTTCTTTCAAAAAACAATTAAATTATTATCATCAATAAAAGGTAAAAATTTAAAGAACAAAAGAAGTGTTTACATCATTAAAGATGTAACCTGAATATGAATTGGTGCATATGAAATTTTCAATAGTACCTTCCCATTGAAATGTTCATTATAATTATAAATTTTTATTTTATGACTTGGCAAATAATAAAATTATTAAATTTGTATATGATTATCTAAAACAGAAAGATCATTTTATATATTCCCAATAATAATACGTGACCTAGTTGTCAAAGTTGTCAAAAATAAAAAACTAACGTGTAATATATACATATATATATATTTAATACTCACTTGAGATTGAGTTGGTTGAGGTTGTGGTGAAGCAGATGGTGGTGGTGCTGGAGACTGAGAGAGAGCTCTTTGAGGTGACTGACTTGAAGGATTTACTTGATTAGATGGAGGTGGAGGTGGAGGATTTGGAGGACCACCTTGATTCCATCCTCTTTGTTCCGTATATAGACTGGAAGGATGGCTGGTTTGTGTCGCATATGAATTCAACTAAAAATATAAAAATATCATTAGTTAATAATTTTGTATTTTTGCATTGTTACTTGTATATTTTAAAGCTAATTACCTGATGATGACTGTAAGGTGTATGGGGTCTAGCAGGAGAGGAATAACGTTGGGCATATTGTTGGTATGGCATAGGAGTTGGAGAACTAGGTCCTCCTGGTCCTCCATGTAGTCTCGGTGAACCCTATTTATTAATGTTGAATTTGATATAAGACACCATTTACAGAATGTACCAATCAATTATATAATCAAGTAATATATATGTTTCAATATTTTTGTATTACTTAACTTTGTTTTATAAATCTAATGAAATTTTAATATTAACTCTATTGCAAGAATAATATATATATATATATACATAAATATATGTATATATGATATTTATAAGACAACTACATTTCTTTATTCTTTTACAAGATTCTATTATTATGCTTCCATGTTTGTCGTACCTATATCCAACGATGATTATTCAATAAATCCAAACAACATAATATTTTATGTCCATATATCGGAACTAATCATATTAAAACTATACATAAATAAATAGACTATATACTAAGACATAAGATTTTAACACTGTGTTTATATTATTTACCGTTTGTGGAGGACGTTGGCTAGGTTGAGGATATACAGGTGGCACAACCGGTGGTCGTTGCATAGGCCACGGCTGTTGATAAGATTCAGGTCCCATCCCAGGATAGTTCCCATGGAATCGATGCACAGGTGTCGATGCCTGAAGTAACTGATTCAAAGTAGGCGTTGGACCTGTGGCTTGCGATATACTTTGACCCGATAGAAACCTTGGTTGCCCAGGAAAGCTGGCAGGAGTAGTTCCTACATACGCTAATCTTGATTCGACCTTAGAAGCAGCATAATGTTCTTCCATGTCCGGCCGATGAATTCCTGGAAATTCTCCATGTTTCGTCACATATTCTGGTATCTGTTTGCCTTGATAATCGGTCAATGGTTTGGCGGAAAATTCATTAGATTTATTGGTATACTCTTCAGAGTAGTCACGTATAACGTTCGGCGCAAACGGATGTCCAGGATGACCCGCGTGTCCAGATGCGTCAAGGGCCTCCTGTTTACCGATAGTCTCCTGGGGAGCTTGGCCGGCCTCTCGTGGAGATTTTATTTCACCGGCAGTGTGTCCACCAATGTCCTCGCGGTATTGACTCATCTCGAAAGCCGTGTCCCCACCGCGATTCACATATTTAAGCAGCTGGGCCGCGCCCCGGGACACTTTATCACCCGGCTCTGGATCCAGCTGCTGCTTTGTACTACCACTTGCACTATTTCCACCAACTTGCGGACGTTTCTGTGCGCATTTCACGGACTCGTTCAGCTTCACATCGTTTTGTTGGCTCTCGGCTTGCGTCGCAGCCATGTTCTCTCTCCTCACGGAGCCATCGTCGTCTCATAAACTGGCCAATCGCGGGACCTCGTGTGTCTCGCGTACTATGTACTTGTAATCGAAATCCTGATTAGTTGAGCGTCTTGTATCACGGCTAACTCTTTCCACCGCATTCTCGGTCAAACGAGCGAGGACCAAGCAACGCACTAATGGAAAAATTACTTCTTCGCGTTTTCAACGTAGAAGGAACCAAAAAAAAACTCATACACGAACGTCAAAAGCAGCGTCGTACGTATTACGCCATCTTGCGACCACGGTATATATCATAGCCTGAACCCAATGCTCAATCACAGGACCGAACATCGCCCAGAGTTAACCTTTACTTTAGGGGAAAGCCTCTCTTGTGATTGGTCGATCATGATTGCTTTTAGATAACTTTTAGATAATGTTCTTCTGATTCATTAGAAATTTATATCTTTCATCCTTCTCAGATAAAATTGATCGCAATTAAAATAAAGAGCAAATCGATGTTATGTGATAACGATAAAGTGAGGAATAAGTATATATTATTTTTTTTTCCTTTCATAAAAATTGCATAAAATATCGTATCTGAGAATCGAAATGTTTTCAACGGACCAATCAGCGTGTTTATATAACTTTCGTGCTGATTGGAGAAAATCACGATCTTTTGTAAAAATTATTTATCCAAACGATTTGTTGTAATTAATATTCCTACCTTTTTGGAAATTTCATGATGTTCCATAGAATTTTTGATTGATTTAAAATAGAAATTTTATAGACGTTATATAGAATTATGTAAAGTGGGTATGTTTCCATATGTCAATACGAAATTAGTGCGATGTTGATACGAAATGTTTAATGCGTTTAAAACCAACCATATAGACGATATACTCTATGAGTCTATAAAAGCAATTATATTACTTTTACAAAATAATATCTCTTTTAATTATTGCTCGTTCATTTTGTAGCGAAGGTATTGTTTATATATATATATATATTTTTTTTTTCGAAATTAAATACTAACCCCTTAAGTGCCTTGAATACAATTTGAATTTGTCCACTTTATGTCATTTAACGTACGAGATTACGGATTGGCTTTAGACTGCGCATATTCGTCATGGCCACGTGATAGAAGAAGAAAAGGAGATTACGGATGATAAGAAATTAAGACACTTTGTATATTAATATTTTAATAATCATTTCGTAAACATGATAAAATTTCCATTAGTGCGATGGATCCAAAATAACTTCGCCCATTCGACTTCATCTCAACAAATAATATTTAAATTTACAAAATGTACAATCGCAAATTTGAATAATATAGCGGATAAGGTTGACAAGAGCACAGAAAATTGGAAAGATGCCTTATATACCACCATGAAAGTTTATCCCGACTTTATTACAGAAGAGGAAGAAATTTCTTTGATGAAGGAAGTTGACCCTTATATGCGACGTTTACGTTATGAATTTTCGCATTGGGATGATGTTAGTATAATTTACATATGATCTATATTATGCTTTTACTCCAATGAATTTATTCCATTCGTTTGATGAATTTAAATCGTTTAAAGGCCATACACGGTTATAGAGAGACAGAAAGAAAACAATGGAATGAACAAAATACGAAAGTAATTAATAGAATACGTCAAAAAGCATTCCCACCGGGAATGCCACAATTAAGTTTAGTGCATGTTTTAGATTTAACGGCAGAAGGATGGATAAAGCCACACGTCGACAGTATTAAGGTAATGTTTTATTCTCAATTGTAATATAATTATTTTATTCTTTCATAAAAAATGTTATTATATGATGCGCATTGTTGCGACATAAAATCTTGCAGGCTTCCTGCATATTGTTATTTTTTTTTTTAAGTATATTTCGATTATACGTGATATTTTTAAAACAGTTTTGTGGAGATGTAATTGCTGGACTGAGTTTATTGAGCGACAGTGTGATGCGTCTCACAATGGTTAATCACGAACAGGATTACAGAGAAGATTTTCTTCTACCTCGCAGATCGTTGTATATAATGAAGTAATGATCAATGTAACTTTTCCATGCATAATGTCATTAGTTCAATTATTGAAATGTATGAAATATATTTCAGCGGCGTGGCTAGACAAAAATATAACCACGAAATTTTAAAATCTGAGGAATCCTATTTCCAAGGACAAAAAATACCTAGAAGTCGGCGTGTATCTATAATATGCAGAAGTGAGTTAGATGGAAATGTAAAATAGATTAAATCTTTTAAATAGTAAGTACTGAACTGATTTAAATGTTACGCGTTATATGATTATATTTATTATTTCTTTTATAATCTATTCAGAAGGAAAAATATTCTTTGTAAATAATTTCTAATTACAAGAGCTATTCTTGTTTTCTTTATAACTATGTATATATGTACATAAAGAAGATCATGGAAAAAAGAAAAGATAGTATACTATATAATATTTTCTAGAAATAAAAAGTAAAAAGTACATTAACTATAGTGTCTTATGTATTTACTTTAATAAAAGAACATCATATTTATGAAACATATAATATATATATATATATACATTATGTTGAAACAAAAGTAAACTGCCTTTCATAACTATTATTTTCATAGTTACATTTTGATAATTTCATTTGTCACAAAAAACTTTTAATGTTTTAAAAGAAGTTATAGTTAACTACGACTAAAACTACAAAAGTATTATCTATATATAATTACATTATTAAAGTTTATTCCAAGTTTTCTAACATGGATTTAATGGTGTATGTGCCTGATGAAATCAACCTAAATAAAATTGATCAGGTTAATAATGAAATTGTTATTATCATATAAAAGCATAATTAATTCTTTTTAATTTATTTTTCTGCAAGCTTATAACAAATATCATTACTTTTATAGTTAACCCCAAACATCATCCATAATTGTGAAATACCAAAAATAGATATAAAACAAAATATAATAACAGGAGCTTCATACAAAACAAGATTTTGGTATTTTTTATTTTCTAAACGCGCAGTATCTTCTAAATATCCATTTACGAAGTGGTGCTTCAAAAATAAAGCAGCAATAAACTATGAAATTAATAGACACTTCCAATCTTACCCATATATAATACATCCTTTCAGCATTTTTGGGTTATTTAATTTTAATATACTATAATTTCATATATATATAGCTATATAATCGATTCATTATACTCATAATTATGTCACGTATATTACATTCACAGAATATATTGGCAAATGATAATGATTGTTACCAGCTTTATAATGCTTATTATTAATCCCATATTTCTTGCATTTTATATGGATGAAAAAGAACAATGGTATATATATATCAATATCTTAGATGGTATTATTTTATGCGATATCATTATGTGCTTTTTTACTGGATATTACGATAATTGTACAAATATCGTTATTTTAAATCCATATATAATAGCAATGTATGTAAGCAATTGGATTTCTTCATATTTATTTTACTTTTAACATTCATATATTACATTAACATTTATTATATTTAATAAAATGTTTCTCAATTAGAAAATATATGAAAAGTACTTTTATAGTGGATATTCTATCCGCTATGCCATATCAATTAATTGATTTTATAGTCAGTAAATCAGTTTGGTATTGTATTATACTCAACTTAGTAAAGATTATTAGAATACGAGCAACCATTGTTTATTCTCGAAGAGTCTGCAGTGTGAGTATTTTGAAATTGTTAAAACAATTCTTGTACAATAGAATTTGTTTTTTGATAGAAATATTTTTAGATATACCATATTAATCGTCAATGGTATAAATTATTTGAAATGAGTGTGATTATTATTGTATCTGTACACTGGGCGGCGTGTCTTGAATATTACATACCATTGATAGTGTCTAATATTTTTGGAAGAAATAGAGGGTAAATATTTCTAAAGTTAACAATTGTTTCTTAATAATTTTTGCGGAATAGATATTGTTCAAAGAATAATGTAAGAGCTTAAATTTGTGTACATACAGGTCATGGATTGATTCCGATGCTTTTAAGGAAAGAAAAACAGATGGTCATAAATATTTAATGTGCTTGAACAGAGCTACCATTGCCCTAGTTTGTTCTGCTCATTATTTAGATATGAAAACACCGGATGATATTCTATTAAATATCGTATTATCAATTATGGGTATTATTGGTTTTATCTATATTCTAGGTAAACAACGCGTATTTATAAATTAAATCATAAAATGATTAACATATATTATATATTTGCATATTTTATACTTGTAGCACAGATTATGCAATTTATAAAGACATTACATACAAACACTGAAAAACATTATAAACATGTCCAACAATTGCAAGAATATATAAGATATAAGGAGTTACCATATAATCTACAACGCCGTATTTTAGAATATTTTAATTATTGTAACAAAAGAAACTTTAATAGATGTCAACATATAATCCATCAAGTTTCCTCTTCTTTGCAAGAGGTTTGAAAAAAAAACAAAACAAAACTGCATATAGAATATCCAAACATAACGTATGAAAGTTAATAAACTTTCTTTTCTTTCAGGAACTTATTTTACACACCTATATGAAATTTATCAACAATGTGTCCTTATTTCAATATATTCCAAAATCTGTTGTGTCACAGTTAATAAATGTTTTAAGCTCTGAAATCTATTTGGTGAATGATACAATAGTTAAAGCTGGCGAAGAAGGAGATGGACTCTATTTTATTGCATCTGGCACGGTTGCAGTCTATAACAATTTATGGAAAGAGGTTTTATTTTAACGAAACTAGATAATGTTTCAATGACTAATTATCTTTTCATTTGATACGTATCGATCAGAAGTAATGTTTTATATGAATACATAGGTTTGTCATTTAGAAGATGGGATATATTTTGGAGACATTTTTTTATTCCTGAAAAGTTTGCATCATAATGCTAATATCATTGCCGTAGAAATTTGTGAAATTTATATATTACACAGAACGAGTTTTCAACTGATTATGGAATCTTATCCAGATTTATTTAATGTTCTATATAATGCAGTCGTAAAATATGTGAAAAAACCTAAAGCATATGATATCCTGTAATGAGCGTTTAAACATTATTTGATCTATAACTAAAAATAAAAAAAAAAAAAAAAAATAAGTAACCGTCCTTTCCAAAGGCAAAGAAATAAGAAGATGGAAGAATAGATTATACTACCGTTATTACGTTACACCTTTAATATTTTACTTTTGATCTAATACGATTTGACTATTATTTAATTTAACGGACGTCTAAATAAAAATCAGATTTTATTTGGTTTATATATCAATTAATCTTGAATTTTGAGAAGAATCAAGTTGCAATTTCGATATTATTAATTGTTTCGTATCGTTGTTAAAAGACTCGGGTATTCATACTTAACGATGAAAATTAGCTTTATATCTCCTTGGATTTTTATAAGACTGCTGATAGACCGTCATGAGTCTCCAATGTTCCGGATAATCTGTATCTCTAGATCGGTTAACTACACTGAAAGGAGGAGACAAAGTTTCAATACTGAAGGATCTTTTAGCGAATGGAGTTTTTGGTCGTGGAACGTCTATTTTCAATGGTGATCGTCTAGACGCATTATTATCGTTCGTTTCTGTACCCAAAGTAATTCCTACGGCCGATTTTATTAATCTAGGATCGTACTTATCTTTATTCTCACGGATTGCAACAGCTCTATTACTAATGGAACATTGCGACCTAGAACGTTCGCGGGGAATTGATTTTTGTATATTCATAGAATCCGTGCATTTGCAACGACGCTGCTTGCTATTGTTTCGATTCCGTTTCGAATTATCGTAACGTTCATCATCATCATCTCGATCTTCTTTCGCGAGATTCGTCGTCTCGTACGTTTCACGATACTTGTTATTATTATTATTATTATTATTATTATTATTATTATGTTTAATATTAAAATCGTTAGAACGTAAATGATCGCCCCTCGACTTCGGTGTACCCTGTACAAGTTCAAAGATAGCAGGTGCAGCTCCTCCCTCAGATCCATCGATGTGAGTCGGTCTCGATGGTTCATAAATCGGATCCACGGGAGTCTGCCAGCAAATTGCCAAGTCCATTTTCGTCTCTGGCTTCTTGTATCCCAATACGGCATCTCCGCAATGACAATCGATGCGTGAATTGTTGCAACAAACGTTGCCCCTCTTCTTGTTACGATGTCGTTCGTTCAAGTAGGGCAAACGAAAAGGTTCCTTGAGCTTGAAATTCTTCATTAAATCGTCGTTTACCTTGTCGGGAAGCGGTTGATGTCTCAAATTATCAGCGTGAAGCTTCCTTGCCATGGCGAATCTGTCGTTGCACGTTGGCGGCCCTCGGTCAATTTTTTCGAGTCCTGTTATTTCACGTTTATTACGACTTTCAAAACGACGATCGTACGTAGTTTCGTTTTTAAAATAGGACGTCATCAAATTACCTGACACGTATTTGGGTAAACAACATTCATGGGTTCTCTCGCATTTCGATAGATCCATCACGCCTGGACACTGAGCACAGCATTTCTTACGGGGCATCATTTTTAATTCGTTAAATCGAATTTGAAAACGACCCCGATCGATCGCACGACGTAACATAACGAATTAAATATACGCTCGAATCCGAACAAACGATCATTCTTTATATAAAAATATAGAATTGGGCAAATTTATCGACGATATATATACGGGAATGCGATCGTGAAAGATTCAACCTTTTTATCAACGTGTATGAATGCAGCGAGACTGTTTACTTGACAACGGATCGTTCGATATCATCATCTTTAATTCTGTTCCAACTAAGTATACGTATATTTTATTGGAAAGGGAAGTTGTTACAAAATTTACTTCATTTATATTTATTTAAATTCGATAACGAATGACAAGGATAATATCATTTAGCGACGATCCGTGAATTACGAAGTATGAATGAGAGACGAAGTAAAAGATACTTTTTACTTCTCTTTAGAGACCTACTTTCACTTTTTCTCTCTCTCTCTCTCTCTCTCTCTCTCTCTCTCGGATCAAACAAAAAAAAAATAAGAACTGGAAGAATACGTTTATAATACCGTTGGGTTTTCTAAGTTCGATGCATCATAGGAATGAATCAGCTATCTATGATCGAGTGTGACCTTTCGTACAGAATCGATGGGGACATACAGTTATGTTTAGTAGCCTTACGAACGTTCATTGTTCAATCGCAAGACATTTTTATCAGCCGACCTATATAAATATATTTTTCAAATCGTTCAAGTTCTCGACGAAAAAGAAAAAGGGAAATATTTATAAACGATTTCATTTCGTTTCGGTTATAATTCTCTTTCGCCGAATAAGATAGAACATCTCGTTTCCACGTAAAAAGTTATATAAATTAAACGTTAACGCGTGATTCCACAAACGGTCAACTAGAAGAGTATCTCGTTCGTCTAATTATATACAAAGAGATGATTCACGATATTTCTAGTGTACGTAGTGTCGTTCTCGCGTGTATATTATTATTAAAATAAATATCACGAGTGTACATTCGACGTACGTTTACGTTTAATTTCGTGCAACTTGTAAAATTACCATGTGTCATCGAATGATCGAACGAGTGCGATAGCTGTATATAATTGAGGATCCAACGATCGCATCGTGGAGTTCTATTTTATTTTTTGTTTTCCTAACACACTCGTTCAACAAAGTGAAAAGTAGACGAAGTCGAGATAATAGTTGCTTTGCTTTGTTTTCTTTTTTTTTTTTTTTTTTTTCTTTATGCGTTCACGATGAATAAAGGAACGAACAGTGGTCACGATGAAATCTTATACATGGACGAAATAACGGACGAGAGTTTGGAACCGTTGACTGCCGGATTGGAAAATCCATTGCCACGAGTAGAGCCAAGATTTGGTGAACTTTTAGAAACGGACAACACGTATAATCCAAGGCCAACTTCGGGTCCAGAGATAGACGATTTAGAACCTGGTGTACCTTCGAGGCCAGGCGACAAAGGTATCGACGATGGTCTTATACCAGAAACAACATTTGGACAACCGAATTATCCTGGAGGACAGAATCATCCCATTTTTCCTCAACCACCACAACCACCACCACCACCATTACCGCCGGTTCAACCGATACCGGACGTTAACATTTATCAGCATAAAAAGACACTGGCACAAGGAATGATGGATTTAGCATTGTTATCGGCTAACGCTAATCAATTGCGTTACGTTCTACAAACCGACGGTCGGCATCCATATTATTATCCCTCGTTGACAATGATTATGTTCAGTTTACTCATACAAATTGTCGTAGGTATTGGATTAATATGGAACAGTAGATACGACGTTAAGGTCGACGCGCAAATGTGTAAAGCCGACATAGCTAATAATTGGACGGTAATCGGTATATTTCTCGTCACGGTTCTAAACGTTTTCATCTCATCGTTCGGTGTAATCGACCTGATAACGACTCCAACGACGTCCTGACGTTCGGATTAAATTTTTTGTTCGATGGATGTTAATCGAGTCTAACCTTGAGAGGGAGGCCCGGGCGGGGAAGGATTTGATTCGATTCGTTTTGTTGATTTTTGTTACCAATTTTTTTTCTTACAATTTATATCTTAACCGACGTACGGTATCCTATTATAACGAATCCATTAAAAAAAAAAAAAAGGAAAGAAATTACAATTGTACGTAGTGTTTCTTAACGAAAATATTATGCCAGTATTAAACTCTAACGCACGATGGCACAATCGTTAACATATTTTTCAATTGTAACGCTAGCTCTTCTTTATTTCTTCCAAGGGTTTCTTTCATTCGATTCAATTGAATGGTTACATCCGTTAACCATTCGTTAACTTCACATTTGACATCGGATGTTCTTAACAAACGAGACGTACATTGAAAAGCGTTATAACATTCCAGGTTGTATTCGGTTTTTTCTGTGCAAATGGAATGTAATTTTTCTTTCGTGATCTCTCCCAACAAAGAAATGAAACTAACAACTTCGTCCCAACTTATTCTATCTACATTAACATCTACAGATTTCTCATATTCCTTGATCACAGTTATCTAAAATCAATGAGATTATATTTCTAAATTAATCCCTTCGATCGCATTATATCTTCATATTCATATATTAATGAAGTATATAACAAAATATACCATCCAATCATAAAATAGATGTTCTTTTTCCATCCATTTTAAATGTATATCCAACATTGCCCCTATGGCACGCAAATCTGACTTTTGACGTTTATACTGAATACAATTTGAATCTGTATGTAAGGTTAATAAATTTTTTACAAATGCTATTTCCGTAACGTTCATATGAGCAAAACGATCAAAATTCAAGCTGGCGCCATGAGCCTTATTTAGCAGTTTAACCTTTTTGCCAATCAATTCCGATATATATCTAATATTGAAGTTTACTTTACTATTGTGATGGATAATATTTTTTATTTGCGTATGTAAGGAGCGCGATGCGTCTACACTAGAAACTTCTTTCTAAAAAATATCGTATTTTAATAATACGCTATTTTACCTTTAAGTATTTTTTTAAAAAACTTTGCATATTTACCAAAGATATATTTGGGCACGAACATTCCCTTCCCAAAAGACTAGATGTTAAGTTCACGCGAACGACAATACTCAAAACATTTTGCGTCGCCAAAAGCCATGCAAATGCCAATAGAAGTATTCTATTGTTATGGCAGCTTTCTGATAAACCATAGAATTCAATCGCCGGATATTGCAAAAAAGCCAAATATAATTTTGTAGCAGATACTTTATCTACAACATTATATTCATATTTATATATATATATATATATTTTTTTTTCTATTTTTATTGTTGTGTTGTAACAAAACAAAAGAGTGCAATAAATGACTATAAAAAATATATATTTACGCACAAAGAATAACAACAAACTTACCGTAATCCCCAAAGTATATGTCATTTTGTTTCTCTTTCGCTGCATAAAAGCTTAATATGTGTAATATCGTCCATAATGTGTCCTGGATAAGAAAAGAAAAACATTTGTCATCGATATGGACGAAGGTTTCAAAATACGATAGTAATTCATTCGTTATTTATTTAACCATCGATATCGGTACTTACAGATTGTTGCGTCGCATTGTTATATTTAGATAACCTAAAATATTCCGGTTGAATTGTCACTTTAATTGATAAATTCAAATGTTTACATAACAATTCTATAACGTTTTTAATATCCGGCATGATCAATTTCAATTTATAACGCTGATAACTAAACGCGTTACATCACGTGATTACTCATTCGACCAATCGTCTATCTCGTATGATAGAATTAAACAAAACGAAAGAAAAATAAAAAATAAAAAATAAGGGAATCAATAAAATCGAACAAAGTTTCGAAATAAAAACGCGATTTTACAAGGCGATCGACTGAATTAACGACTTGTCCATTAAGCTTAAATTATCTTTTGTATATTTCGTTATAGAAAAATAAAAAAAAAAAAAAAAAGAAAAAAATATATATAGCTCTTAGAAGTAACACACAACGTACGATTAAGTGTTCCTAAATATTTCTGAAAATTTAGAATAGCTGTCCCATAAATTTGTTCATAAAAAAGAAAAAAAAACCCAGTTAATTCTAGAAGAATTTATATAATCACTTCCAAGATTGTGGTTAAGAACCGTGGTTTGATAATCGAGATAAAAAAAGAAAAAAAAAATTCCCCGTTCTCGAATAAACGGAAATGACACACGACATTGTCGAGCGGGATTAATTTGGTGAAAACCCCCCACCTCTCTTTTGTAACGCACATCTCGCTTGTTTTTACCTCCGAAGAACGTTCGACGATTCTCAATGATTACAAAATCTTTCATAGGATGTGTATTTGTACGATATAAATATTTCTTTTCCGATCATTCGCGTAAGGGATTCGTCAATGAAGATCGTCGTAGCAAGTTATACGCATATCTGACTATTCAAAAGCATACTTTCAACGATGAAAGTTAATGTGACCTTCGTATCGGCATATTACAATGTAATATCACGTCATAAAATCCGGTTTTCAGTATTATCTTGGTATTGCGATTAGCCGGTGGTAAATAACTACGAGTGATTAAACAGACACACACACACACACACACACACACACATATATATAAATCCGTGTTCCCCTACCAACATTGTTAATTCTAACCTGACAATCTTCGAAATGTGTTGTTCTTTATTTCTTTAAATCGCAATGATTTATTAGCGTGAATCAGAAGAATTTTTCTCCTCATTTTTCTATTAACATTCTTCGATATATTCAATAACTTTCCAAATTAGTTATTAAATGAATCTAAACAGAACACTCGATTTTGATTGTCTCTCTTATGTAAAGTGTCAATTATCATTCACACATAGGCGAAGATAATTAAAAGAAAAAATATATGTATGCATGCATGTATGTTTGTATGTATGTATAATATGTATATATATAAATATATATGTATATATAAATATGTGTGTACACGTTAAGTGATATACAAAGAAGAGGAAAAAAAAAGAAAGAAAAAGAAAAAGACGTAAGGTAGCATCCGAGAGAAATTTCAAAGAAAAGAAATAAGGAACTACTTTGTTGTGTCTAAAAAAACGTATTCGATTAAATCAAAGAAATGACAAAACGAGAAACTAATGGTTTTGATCGGATTTTCGTGAGCGGATGTATTGTACTTCTGGTGAGTTTTTTGTCTTTTTTGTTCGTTTTCTTTTTTCTTTTTTTTACAAAAATTAAAAAAATTAATTTCTATCTGTTCATAATATATACGTATATCACAATATATAATATATATTTACATACTTTTTACACTTTGCATTTGCATCTTATTATGATCTTATTATGAGATAACGATATATATATAACCAAGTTTTAAAATGGTATTAATTTAAAACATTATGTATACATCATCGTGCATCTTACCGACCGCGGGCAATTTAAATCGTTTGAATTGTTCTTTTCTTTTCTTTTGTTTTCGATATTTGTCAAAGATGTGGACACTTTTTTTCTCTTTGAAATTAATTCTTTATTAATTTTTTTTTTACGACACGTTAAATTTTATATTTATAAATATAATTTACATTATTGACGTTTAATAAGAAATTAAATCATGACAAATTTTATTTCGTATTAAAAAATGTTCATTAAATTTTTTTTTGTATAAAGAATTTGGAGGTAATGTGAATTATTGTACGGTCTTATGGTATTTCTATTTATTTTTTTTTTTTCAGTTTTTCAAAAACGTTCATACTTATCCACATGAAGAATTTAAATTCTCAAAATCGTCAGTGGATAAAAGTGGGGAATTGAATAATGATGATTCAGCAGAACATGCAATTCAGACTAAAATTATTACACTCGATAGAGAGGGTCAGGGTACGAGTATAAGAGGTCAGATATTTCAAGATTATGATTCAATTTTAATTAATGAAACTTATGAACATAGCGAATTAATTTTGTGTTAATAAATAAGCTGAAAATAATAATATTAATAAATGACAAATAATTATACAACATAATATTTCTGAGAGGGAAAAAGAGAGAGAGAGAGAGAATCATAATTTAAGTATTATATATAAAAAATATTTTTAAAAATTCCTTAATTTTACAGGAGCTCAAATAGGGCAAAGAAGATTACTAGAACAGAGAAATCATATAGGTAAATTACAAACAATTTTTTTAATACTTTTTTATACATTTATTATTTGAAATTAATTAACTCTGTATGTACACATACAGTGTGTGTACACACACACATATTTTTGACAATATAATATAGCTTATACTTTTAAAAATATATATTATAAAGTTTTTTCAATAACACATGTAGATGGAAAATTTGTTTTCCCTACGGATGATATATTAACAAATCCGTCGCACAAAACAACATTGTTATTACCAGCGCCGGTTTGTAATGGAACAACTTTTTGTGAAAGAGTATTTGGATATCCTGAAGAAATAATAAATGATGCAATTCAGCTAAACAATAGTATTAAATATTTAGCAACTGTAGACACAGTGAGAAATAGCCCTTTGTTTTTATATATCATGACAGATTTTTTTTTTATAAAATCAGACAATAAAGTGTTCGTTTATTTTAGATACCCGATGTTGTGCAGAGGATTGATGCAACAGATGATTCACCTCTTTGTTTATCTACTGTAAGATTTATAATTAAAATGATACATATGTTATAAATTTTTTGTTACATTAAATTTCATTTTTAATACCAATAATTATTTTAGGAACAAGTAATTTATCCACAGTCTGCAGAAAATAAGAACAAGGAATGGTTATTTATTGTAAATCAGGAAAATTTTAAACAAGGTGTACGAATTGAAAGGTGCAGGTACGTAAAGCTTCTTCGCTCTATGCCTTAGAAATAGTATAACGAATATATCGTGTAAAAGAAGAACAAATATTATTAATAAAATCTTATATCAATTATATTTATAATATATAATGTATAATTTTATAATGAAATTTATTATTATTTGCAGTAATGAAAATAGCGAGTGCAATATGATCAATGGCCTTGCTGAAGGCTATAAAACTATATGCAAACAAAAGTACGTTTACCGTCAGTTAGCTTCTATTTCAAATAATGGTAAGATTAATCCAGAAATGTTTCGTTTTCCATCAAGTTGTTGTTGTCATGTTAAATTTGTTGGAAATTCATTGACCAGAATGGGAATAATTGGTAATCAAAGAAGTCAAAAAGCTGAGATAAAAGATAGTAAAAAGTAAACTGCTACTTTTATGATGCATTTATACAATTTATATGCCATATTTTATTTCACAAAAATTTTACTGAATTTCCAATAAATATTTTCATTTTTAAATATTAAACAAATAAAAAATTACACTAAAATATAGTAAATATTTTATAATTATTAACCCGTGAAAGTTCACGTATAAGCGTTCTCACAACAGAGCCTTTAGATTATTAAGGGTTAATGTTAAACAATTGTTCATACTGTATAAAATTGTGATCTTATTACAATAAAAGGAAGGATTAACAATTTATGTTAAACATAGAATTTACATGATGTTATGAACTTATTTATAATAATACAGTGAATAGTTTATTAAGTAACTTAAGCAAATTATATATTTTCTTAATTAAAAACATAAAATATACAATAGATTATATTATATGAAAGTAATAAACCTTGTTTACACATTTTTGAAAATAGGTGTGTGTATATATATGTATATATATAACAAATAAATTTAAATAATTTGAATATTCCTAAAAAAATCTAACCAAAATAACAATTTTAGTATATTATTTTCGATAAGACATACATTTATTTTCAATAAGACATACATTAGGTGACAAAAGACACTTTGCTGTAGCAAAGCTGTAAATTTTTATCATCATTTATTATAACAATAACAGGGCTTCAATTTTTCTATGCATTTCCATTGACTATATTTATTTCTAAGAATATCATGGATATAATAAATGAATTGTAGTATCATGCAAATCAGGTGGATTAGAAAAAGTATTTTTAAAAGAATGTGATTTAAATATTATCTTATCGCTCTATTGATGTCCATTATTTATTTATTTTTTTTTTTTTTTCTTTTGTGTGACAAACCTTGTACTTACGATATTTGAAAAGAATGAAAATTTGCTTATTTACGGGAAAAAAAAAAAAAAAACGCGAAAAAAGCAAATTTATAAAAAATAATCTACTATCAGTATACAACTTTGTACATGGTGATCTAAATATCAAGACCAATAAATATATATGACTGCAAAGGGTAAAACATTATATTTTTATATTAAATAAACTAAGATGATGATAATACGATATACTGTGATATCATGATGTGCTTTGGAATGTTATTAACCCAAATGAAAACTGTAACCATTGTAAAATTCAGTTCGAAATTGAAAGCCACCGTCTTGAGCAAAAAAGGTTGGGAACATTCCACGAGGATCTACATCTGTAAAATACGTTTACCATTTGAAATAATCATAATTTGTATCGGGTCATTGAATAATGAATAATTTTACATACCTTGCATATTACTATCATTGTCCTCCATGTCATGACCACTATCATAACGTAAACGTTTTTTGGGATCTGACAAAATACCATACGCTTCCCCAACTTCTTTGAACTTCTTTTCTTGTTCCTTCTTTTCACCTTCGGATGCATTAGCATGTCGATCTGAAATAATTATTCAAATATATATATATATATATAACTTACCGTTTTTCTTTTTTTTTTCTTTTTAAATATTTTTATTACAGTATACTATAAATGATTTTCCATTTTATCTATGCATTTATATATATATATATATATATATATATATATATATATATATATATATATATATATATATATATATATTAATATTATTGTCGGTATTATACCTGGATGATGGACCATAGCTCGTTTCCTATATGCTTTTTTAATATCATCGGTTGATGCATTTTTATCGATACCTAATATTTTATAATAATCTTTCCTTTTAGATTTTTTCAAAGCCATTTTTGCTCCAATAAGGAATCTCTTATTTTCTGTAAAATAATATATGAAATATAGAATCAATAAGTTTTTATTTTATCCGATAATATTTCAATAATTATATATAAATATATATATATATATGTATATATGTATATATATGTATATATATGTGTATATATGTATGTATATTATTCATACCACGACTATTATCTATTTTACATGCTCTTTCAAAGTCACGAACAGCTTCTTCATATTCATGTAATTCCAAATAAGATGACCCTCTCCTAAGTAAAGCTTTTAGATAATTTTCATCAAGTTTTAATGCTTCCGTGCATTCTACGATCGATTCTCTTAATCGTCCTAACTGTAACAACGAGGAAAAGTTTCTATTTAAGTATACAACTAACAAAACATATATATATATAATTTAACATACAATATTTTTGGAACTTACTTTAGTAGCTGCTGTTGCTTTGTTAAAATGAAGTTTTGCATTTGTCATTACGTTTTGGGGATCTATAGTTAAAGCCTCTGTAAATAAATCATACGCTTCTTGATAGTGTTTCATTTTAAATGCAGCATTCCCATCTTCTTTCTTCTTTTTTAAAGCTTTCGCTCTCTGAAAGTAAAACAATAGTCAAGATTACATACGTTTACATGTAAATTAATCCGACATAAAAAAAAAAAAAAAGAAATCCACATATTATCACCTTGTAAATGTCCAAAGCTTTATCGTGATCAGGCGCTAATCTTAATACTTGTTGGAAATGTGCAAAAGCTCTATCAACGTTGTCTTGGAAATACAAACACATACCACGAATATAAATAGCATCTGCATTTTGTTTGTCAATATGCAAAATGTCACTAAAATATAAGAGGATTATTAAAGATATAAATTAATGGAATAGAATTCGAATCGGATAAAATCTACGAGGAAAATGAGAATTATTAATCTACTTGGCAATTTCTTGTGCCTCTTCGTATCTTCCTAAAAATGCTAAACACTCGGCTTTGATCAATTTGAATCTTGTACAAGATGTTCCCACGTCGCAACATCGATCCATACAATATACAACCTATTAACAAAAGGAACATTTTTAATGACACAATAAATATAACGTTTTTCATGAACTCTTCCAAGCTCATGCGCATATATAATGTTACTAGTAATAGATTTTTAGTAATCTTTTGCTAACGGTTGTCAGCAGTGGAAATGAGCATTACACTTGCACAAACCTCTAACCTTACGGAAATCTTTCACTGCGTAAGCAGCATCCGCATCTTTCAGATATTTCTGTATGTACTCTAAATCCTTTTGTTCCGATGCTATTGTTTTATTGTCAGGATCTAATTCCAAAAGCTTAGATATATTAGTTTCTGCCTCTACGATATCACCCAAAATCAAAGAACATTTAATAACCCTGACATACGCCTATAAAGACATGAAAATAATATTATTACATAATAAAAATACTTCCGGTATAAGAATATTTTATATAACGCTAAAAGTGTATGTACTTTGAGAAACATTGGATCCAATTCAATGCACTTTTTAGCATCAATCAAAGCGTTACGATACAGGCCAAGCATCATATAACATGCCGCTCTGTTACCATAATAACGTGGTTCATCTGAACACATTTCTAGAATCACCATTATTATTTATTATAGAGCAAGTGATTAGTATCGTTATATAAAACAATATAAATACACTAACCAATGACTTCATTGTATCCGATTAATGCTTTCTTGTATTGTTTCAAAGAATAATATTGATTTGCTATTTCCTTCTTTGCCTCCGCCAATCTAATGAGAAATTGTAACATAATTTTAGCATATTCATTATATAACAAAAGAAAAGAAAAAAAAAAAAAAAAGAAAAAAAAAAGAAAGTACAAGGAAGACAAAGAAGAGAGGGAAGAAAACAAAATTTCACTTTACACGTGAAATATTTCCGTGTATAAGGGGGGAAAAAGTAAAAAAATAAAATATTCCCTACTCACTCTTCGACAACCGATTTGTCTACGTTCATGGCGATTGTCACTGGTTGAAATTCTTCGTTCATTCGCACTTCGCTCTGTTGCACTTCGTTCGCCATAATTAACGTTCTTAGGAAAGGCAGAAGAATCAATGATGAATAGAAACGTTCAAAGTAATATTGCAACCATATTAATATTATTACAAAACGATAATTTTAAAGGGGAAATGTTTCATGGTAACGTATAATAGAATAATCAAGAAAATTACCAAAAGGGAGAAAGAGATAGAGAGGGAGAGAGAGAGAACTAGAGAGAAAGAGAGAGAGAGAGAGAGAGAGAGAGAGAGAAATCTGTTAAGACAATTTCATCCAAACGATCACGCGGTTAAGGAACGATATTTACTGTTGATTAAATTCCAATTAACGTACTGAATGCGTGACTATGAAAATACTTCATCCTTGTATAGTTTCGAATTTTATTATTGAACACATATTTATAGCAAAACTATATTTGCCAAAAGACGCCGTAAGATCTCCTCGTCGTATGTAACACTCATAAAGAAGCGCGACCTAAGGTGACTCAAGCAACTTTTCACTGCAACCCCAGCATAAACCTATAGTAGGCTTCAGGTTGTTCAATTAAAAAGCGTTGTCGTACGTTCGGTGCTTTCACCACCGAAGTGAACGTAGCTACGAATGACACGAAAAGAAAGAAAAAAAAAAACAAAAGAATTTCTCTTTCTTACGACATAAGAAAATAAAATTTTAACGAGATTTGCAATTCGACGTTGAAAGGAAATTTTAATGATTCCTTTCACATTTCGCAAAGATAACAAATATGTGGCATAGTTAACAACGATGTAATTGTAAATTGAATCCATTAAATGTATACGTTTATACCTGACCAATCAAATAAAGATTTAAATTTGTCCAATTTTTAAACCGGATCGATTAATTGCACTTGACTCAGGGTAGTGGAAACATACGTGATATATATATATATATATATATATATATATATATATATATATATATATATAATCCTCGTATATAGGATCGTCCGTCATGCTTCTTGGCGGGTTAGAACGAACTGTAACATCAAAGAAGTAGAAAAAAAAAAAAAAAAATAACAAAAGATAGAAGAAAAAGTAACATGAAAATAACTTTTGGATAAGTTTGTGTTTTAACGATTTTTCATGATAACTGTTCTACTTTAACACGTATAGCATAAATAAAGTGTACGATGTATTATCCAAATATAATATCGTGACTTTTTAATGTCTCATGTATAGGTTATGATGTATCAAGTTATTTCAGTGGTGTGATCTCATTTGATTCGTAATAATGCATTATGTTATTTGTTTCAGATTTTTGACTTAAAACCGAATCGAGGTAGAAAAAATTGAAACTTTGACGAGAATGGCAGGTAGTAGCGAACTTTGGATACAATGTTTTACGTGTTGTTTGCAACAGCAAGAACCTCGTTCAAGAAACGGAAAACACAAGAGCCATCAAAGGCTCAGGATAGATCGAAGCATGATAGGAGAACCCACAAATTTTCGGCATACGGGTCATATAAGTAGCGATGATTTCAACATGACCGGAGATTGCTTATCTACTATACAAGAAAGAATGCAACATAAAGGTGGTTACGACACTTCCATTAGCGTTAAGGTAATAATTATTTTATTTCAATGAGCTAGCGAGAGTAAATCTTGTAAATAATATGTACGTATATGTATATATATATACACATATATTTTTTTTTAGGCATATTGATACGTATTACAAAGTATTCTAACGAACTGCCAGAGTATTAACGGAAGGAACGAATCGACCGACATTTTGTCAGCGATATATTTACTTCCAGACTTTACAATAGCACAATACACTACGCGCAATGATGCATTTTTTTTTTTTTTTATAGAATAATGTCTTAATAGAAAGGGTACTTTTTATCTTCATTTATACGGACGAGATCTCGAAAGGATTAAACAAATAATCACATACGAAGTTTAAATGATGACTTAATTGATGATGTTTTGATCACGCATGAGAAAATTTATATATTTCGATTTGTCGCATAGACCTCTAAGATCACGAATGTATTTATATATATATATATATCTCTCTCTCGATGAATTTTTTTTCCCCCCACGTTGATTTATACCTTGATTACATTAATTTGTAAGCGTAACCTAGTAAATAAAATAAACGATTGTATATAACGATAACCATAGGATTTTTAATACCGTCTCACGACTCAAATATATCGCGATAATCCACGATAATGATAATCAAGAATCATTGAAGGCAAGGAATATTTTAGAATCGAAGTCGGTGCTGTGATACAATTCTCCGTTGAATCGATTCCTTTTAATTCGATTCACGAGAAAGTAAATTAAATATCCCTATGTAATTAAACAACAAGATCCCTACGTTCTAAATACTCTCTATAATGAACGTTTTAAATATTCGAATGTATTCTCGTAAATTCAATTACCAATATCAGTCGATGTTTATTTGTTCGTTTTTATCAAGCAAATATTAATTCCATTATTGTTATTAATATTATTATTATATTAAATGGAAATCGATCGGGAATCATTTAAACGACATCGTTGAAAATTTATAAACTTACTAAAGGAGCTTTTCCATTCATTTTGTTTACATATAATATCTCATTGTTATTATCGTACTTCGAACGGTACGTAACGATCATAAATATCTAATAAATAATATTTTATCAATGTCGATGTTTATTTTTCGTATACGAATTGCGAGCAGTTAGACTTCGAACTGTAGATGCTTGCCACGTCATCGACGAATACCACTATATTAATAACAGCAGTTGGTTACTCTTAGGTTTCTATCCAGTACCTCTGGCGGAGAGAGACGGCTTATGTAAACACTCCGGTCTCCATCAAATATACATATTTTGTCAACTTTTTGTCGATACGTCGTTGTATTTCGTCCCGTGGTGGATATGTCGCGCGTACTTGTGGGTGTGAAAAGGGTAATCGATTATGCGGTCAAGGTAAATTTTGTTTCGTAAAATATCTAAACATGGAGTGACTTTAATTGATGATTGGTGAAAAAAAAAAAAAGAAAAAAAAAAAAAGAAAAAGAACCGAATTTATCATATCTCTTATCAAATTCGATCTTGTTAAAATGTTATTCGTTAATTTTTAACGAGTTATGAGAAATACTTTACCACGTAATAATTTTCAATGTAACTTTTAAAACAAAAGTTTATATTTTTATTTTTTATTTTTTTTTTTTTAAATACTTTAAGATACTTTAGATTTTATAGTTCTCCTTTTTTCTAAATATTTTTTAATGAACATTTTCGTCCGATTTCTCAGATCCGCGTAAAACCTGACAAAACGGGAGTCATTACAGATGGAATCAAACATTCGATGAATCCATTCGACGAGATAGCCGTCGAGGAAGCTATCAGAATGAAAGAAAAGAAATTGGTGCAGGAGGTAATCGCCGTGACTTGTGGCCCTTCTCAGGCACAAGACAGTTTGAGAACCGCGTTGGCCATGGGCGCTGATCGTGGAATACACGTCGAAATACCACCGGCAGAGTATGAAACTTTGCAGCCGATTCATGTGTCTAAGATATTGGCAAAGCTTGCAGAAGATGAGAAAGTCGATTTGATCATCGTCGGAAAGCAAGCAATCGACGATGACAGCAATCAAACTGCCCAAATGATTGCCGGTAATTTAAATTGGCCGGCTGGAACGTTTTGCAGTAAGGTAAAGTAATCCTTTTAATTCGTATTTACACATTATTTTCTAATATTAGTAATAATCGTTTGAAAGGAAAAAATCAATTATCATTAGAATTTGAAAAAATCACTTATCATTAGAATTCGTTTTACTTCTTGTTTTTTTTTTTTTTTTATCGTTTCTTCTGTTTTTAGATCGAACATGGTAATGGCGAATTGACTATTACTCGAGAGATAGACGGGGGATTGGAAGTCCTCAGGTTAAAAACACCAGCCGTTCTCAGTGCCGATCTTCGCCTTAATGAACCCCGGTATGCCACATTACCAAATATTATGAAAGCAAAAAAGAAACCAATTAAAAAAATTAGTGCGAAGGATCTCGGCGTAGATACGTCCCCAAGAATTGAGATTATTTCTGTAGAAGAACCAGCCGTTAGACAGGCTGGTGCGATAGTACCTGACGTTGATACTTTGATAGCTAAACTAAAGGAACGCGGACATCTTTGATATTTTGAAAGTGATCTATAAAATAGAAGATCATAATGTTTTGTGGCTTCCTTCCAATGAATTTTATTATATTTTACTGTATATAACATATGCCGTTTTTACATGATTAGAATGAATAAGCTCTACATCATATATTTTCATAAATTTGTACCATGTGGAGACAAAACGTATATTTTTTTTTCTTTATCATATATTTTTTAATTTTAATAAAATAGTATATTATATACTTTATATATCTTTGGTAAACATAACAATATAAATAGAACAAATCTCTTATGAATGTGTACATATATACGTGTCATCGTTTACAAAAAAAAAAAAAAAGAATATTTGGAATTTTTGTTCGATCAATTGATTTTGGAATTTCACGAACGATTGACACGATTATCGAAATTTTTTTTTTCTTTTTACTGATAAAAATTCTATAAAAGAAAAATACTGGCCATCGACATAGCAAATTTTTTGTCTTTTTTAATATTTATATGTATAATGAGAAAGAATTTTTTTTAATAAAATATATGCCGATTGGGAAGTTTAAATTGGTTTTGTAAAATGCAGCACACTGATTAAAATATAAAATGGCAATTACATCAATACGCAATTAATATTGCAAACAATGAAGTTATTACATATGATAGGAAACATTTCACAAAATTATTTTTCCACCGATTTTTATCATTATTTAAGTTGAAAAATTAATATTTAATTATTCAATGATTAACATTTAAAACTAATAAATAAGTTATTCTTATTATTTCGAACTTACGATAAATCGAAATGCAGGTACAACATAAGTAAATTCCTACATAATCTATCCTCTACGTATTACAATTACTATTATTATTATTATTACTATTACTATTATTATTATTATTATTATTATTATTATTATTATTATTATAATTATTACTATTTTACTCTTGGAAGGGCGGAACTAACTGCCGATGTATCCTGTATTCATTATATCTCGGTTTATCTTAATCTCTAAACAAGAAAATATCATACGTTTCTTATTTTATGTTTTTTTTTTTCTTAAGAAAGACTGCTTGGTGTCATGTATTTTTGATTTCGATAATTTCAACTATACGCTCTTATATAAAATTCATTGTATAATGACAGTCTTTTACGATTACGATTCTATTATGTTATTAATGATTAATTCAATTGTTTTGATATGTTTAAATTCTTTTCTTTCTTTCTTTTTTTTTTTTTTTTCTTTTTTTACATTAAGACCTTCCAGTCAAATCTACTATTGCTGGTGTGCGTGATAGGAGGAAAGGGTGGTGGATAGAGTTGCCACCCGTTCAATCCTTCGCGAGCGGCTAAACACGCCAAGTATGGTACTCGTTGAACCAATTTCGTTACTTCTGCCGCTGATGGTATCTGACCACCAGTCAGTTGTTTGGTACAAGCCGCTAAGGAAGCAGCATGGGCTACTATGAGAATGTTACCTACCGTACTTTCGATTATACGTTTAATCAAGTCATAGCTCCTTTCGTAATACTGTGCCGCATTTTCCTTCAACGGTAGATCCTTCGTTTGAATGATTTGGTTATAATTTTTGTCGACGTTAAAGCCAGCATTGATTAATTCATCGGAAGTCATCCATACTGGTATACCGTTCGGATACCACGCCAACCATTCTATCAAACCCGGCTCTATTTTCATGGGTATATCTAAATCTAAACCTTTTAAAATATGAGAAAGCGTTTGGACACATCTTAGAGATGGCGAGGTAAACGCAACGTCTATTTTTACGTTAGACGATTTCATTGCCTCGCCGACCAATCCCGCTTGTACTTCGCCAACCGTCGTTAATGGGCTATCGTTTTGAAAGTCTCGTATATTCCTTAGTGGTATCTCCTTTGGCATATTTAGGTCTCTACGTACGTAACAACCATTCTCTTCGAAGCAATAAGGGATCCAGGCGCCAAACGTAAAATCTACTCTCTCCCCGTGACGACATATGAAGATTTGTCTCGCGGAGACCTTCGGCGACGAACTGGCCTCCTCTTTCTACGCAAATAACAGAAATTACGAGTTAAAATTGAAACATCGTCCGATCGATATAACCAATCTAAACGTTACAAGGATATTACTAATTCTTTGTTCGTATCTATTCCATCCGGCATATCTACGGTATATTCCGTGTATAGCAACGGTTTTCTTTCCTTTGGCATCTCCTCTTCTTCGATATTTTCACTTTCCTTATTATTAATTTGTACGGTAGTATGCAATGTCCAAGAATCCGATTCGGCCGTTCGTTTTGTATGATTTAACGGTAAATGTCCCGATGTCCCGGTTAACCACGAAGTACCTTCGATCCATCCATCCGTAGAAGCATCGCATGCTCCTTCCGGTATATAAACGTAATCGCCTACTCTTAATTCTAAATCATCGTGTTCCTTAGACGTATACGAGTGTATGACTTTATGAACGTGAGAATTTTGTAACCTAGGATCTCTGGAGTACAATCTGAGCTCCCAATTGTTCGGTTTGGTCGGTTCCAAGTTCTCTACCATAGAACGGAGCGGTTGAAATAAGTTGCTAGGAAATTGATAGGCCAATGTGAGATGCAACGATTTTACTTGAGCTTTGGCGGTTACACCTAAACTCGTTAATTTATCGACGTAATCGGTAGAAATTTTTATGAGCCACTTTGTGTCCGCGTCTTTGACAAAGAGTCCCATAAAGTTGGGCGAAACGTATGTTTCCAAATCGATACGGTCGCAGAGTTCGTCCGGACCGACGACATTTTCTAGAGAACTCACAAGTTCCGGAGTTAATTCGTCCGAAGCCTGGGAATAAAATTAAATTAAGAAGCGGACGCGGGCGATAATCCAACGTCGAATTATTCTTTTTCTACGTCGACCGTTTTATCGGGGTAAAATCAATTGTCGTACTCACTTGAAAGAAAGATACTAGCGTAATATGAGGTATAAAGTTATGCGCCCCGTTCCAGCCTAATTCTTTGCTTTCTTCCCAAAATGTCAGAAGGCGTTCTGCTAATGCTCCCGTGGGACATGCGTACAATACATATTGCCTATGGGTAATAAAATCTAGAGTCGGATCTCTGACATGGGCAAGTAACCAGTCCGACGCAAGTTGAACGCCGCGATGTCCCGTAGCTGCCAATGCCTTTTCCCTGTAATCGTATCAAAATTATTTTATTACAGGCTAACTAATGGAAAGTAAATAATTCCTCTTAAACGCAGCCTATCCTTTAACCATGACGATTCAAGGCTTTCAAGCAAAACAAATTGAACGACAGTTGATGTATACTGTGTGAAAAACAAAACAAAAAAAAAAAAAAAAACGAAAAGAAACAAAGAAACAATTGACTAAACGTAAGATGAACGTTTTGATATAATGTATCGACGATTGTTGAAAAGGAAAATGCGACGTCGATGCGATGCGAATGGAACGATCGTAGGCGGGAGGAGGGGCGATCGAACGAGTTACGTGCGGGTCGTTAATTTTTGACAGCTGTTTGTTTACAACGGCACATGGTAAATAAAAGGAAACGTTCGTGTCTATCGAAAATAATTCCGTTAACGAATGATACGACATAATTGAAATCTTTATCGGAATACTTACGCGCGATGCTTCGGAAATCCAAGCTGTAATAACGTTTGCAAAGGGGTCAACTGTTGCTTCGAAATATTCGTAGCGGTTGGATTTTTTCGTGGCGGTAATGTCGCCATGACGGTACGTTACTTAAGAGTCGCCACCAAACAGCAGCAACAGCAGCAGCAGCAGCAGCAGCAGCAGAGAGCAGCAGTACCAGTAACAGAAGCAGCAGCAGCAGCAGCAGTAGCAACTCAATTATGAACGAGAAATCCCTACTGCGACGTTAGATTGTACCGTTGAATTTCTATTTGAAATACGATTTAGAACCGTCATTGTTTCTTCTCAAAAACCGATATGTTGGTTAAATTGCACTAGGAGTCGTCGTACTTCGATACAACTTACATACAACTATTCGATACAACTACTTTTTTCTTTTTTTTTTTTTTTTGGTTCTTTTTTACAATGTCACAAAGAATTCGGTAGCATCGTTCGATTGACACTTAGCGCGATAAGTCGAGTCATACGATTGTTTTTGTATTTTCGTGACGAGGTTTTTCTTCTTTTTTTTTTTTTTTTTTTTTTTTTTTGAAATCTGTTCGCACAGAACGACACGGTATAGATTATCAACAACAACGTTATCTCGGTGTCGGGGATAAACGAAAGAAGATTACGTTAAGAGGATAGATATCTTATCGCAAACAAAAAAAATCGTATCGTCGCTTAATACCTCTATGCAATTTAAACGCAGTTCGAATCGTTTAACATATAAGAGAGAGAGAGAGAGAGAGAGAGAGAGAGAGAGAGAGAGAGAAAATTGGAACATTAGAAGGAATTTTGTAATATAAATTTATATTTATAACTATAAGTCCCACCGAATGAATTTTATAGTGTTCGTAAGCGTGCGCGCGTATGTCTCCCTGTGCTTAGTTCGTCAAATATGAACGAAGATTATCCCCCATTGGCCAATTCCGATGTAACCGAAATCTGTTTCGTTCTTCGTACGATATCGGATAGAGTTATTCCGTTCTAGCTAAAATCTAACGGAACGTCCAATGAGATTATTCGCCGCGAACAAAGCAAACGTTTGCTTTTTATGGAGTTTCCTTCTTCTTTTTTTTTTTTTTCTTTTTGTTTCTCTCCCTTCTTCTTCTCCTTTATCTTCCTCCATTACGAACAACGCGTTTAGCTCGTTAATTCATATTTGTTGATATTACGCGTACAAAAGATTTATTTCGATATGTTAATGCGAATGTATATAGGACGAGTTTTTGATGTAATGTATTTTTACAATTTTTACAATACTTTCGAAGAAACAAAAGAAAAAAAAAGGAAGCCTTCCTCCGATTGATCAACAATGTTCTCTACAATAGGATAACGTTAATTGTCGTATTGTTTTGTACACTGGTAAAATTTTCACATTGTGCCGAGTACGCTTTTCGAGTTGGATCAAAAAAAAAGAAAAAAAGAGAAAAAAAATTCTCCCACGTTGATTTACTTCGAAGTCTTTCTCGCTCATAAACGTTCTTACATTGTATATATATTTATTTAAGTAACATTACGTGGTTGAGGTTATAGTATATAAAAATACTACTTGTTCGTTTTAAGAAAGAGTATGGTATATATATATATATATATATATATATATATATACACACATACACACATACATATAATATAAATAATATCTAATGTATTTATATTATATATATAATATTTTATATATATATATATATAATTACTTAAGGCACACCTCGTACACAAAATCATAATCTTCACAATTATATTTCATTTCTCTTCATATCAAACACATACTCCGCAACAATTCGAACAATGGCACGCCACTGTTTCACAGCGTAATATATTTATATAGTTAGTTCAAAAGAAACAACGAAATATCTGGAACTATACATTTTACATACGTTACAATATCTTTGTTACTAGCATTCTTTACGCCATGATACAACCTCGATAAGTATATAATTAAAAAAAAAAAAAAAAAAAAAAAAAATAAAAGAAAAATAATAGTTACACAGCATTCGTATACATATAAAATATAATAACAACTCTGTTAAATCTATTGTACAAAACATGCGCATACGTATGCACGTATGTATTTTATGTATGTACGATACATATTATTGCATAGAAACGCGGATGATACCTCGTTCGATAATAATAAAGTCGGTCCTTTGAAATCAATTCTAAGTAATTATTGTTTAAAAAAAAAAAAAAAAAGAAAGAAAAATTGAAACGAAACTCGTGCAAAAGAATACAAATAAGAAATTACAATTAAAGAGAAGAAAATAAAACAGGAAATAGTGTTTGTTTTTTATTTATTTATTTGTTTTTTTTTTTTTTCAAAATGAAAGACGTAAAAAAGTTATCGGAAGTCGATAATAATTGCTCCCTTTTCTTCTATTTTTTTTTTTATTTTTTATTTTGTCACGTAAGTATTTGGCACGCGTGAAGAAATTTCAAAGGAACCGATCGAATTATGACATCGATTTTCCGCTCTTGTTTTTTCTATTTTTCTGCTTTTATTTTTTCACCATTTGCGCCCTTACGTTACATTCTCGTTAACGTATCATCTCAATTTTAATCCAAAACGTTCCGTATCGACGTAAATGATCGACATAAATTGATATATATATATATTTATATATCATCATTCATTCGGACATCTCTCTACGTATATTATTTTGTCACAAGGAATACGCTCCTCGTTTTAATGATGCGAGAAAAAAATATTCTTCCTCGTCTTAATTAATAAAACGTGGTGTTTCTATTTTTAGGCAGTTTACATGATGGAAAATGATTACTATCGAGATTTGCGATACTTTTTAAAGCGATATTTCCCATTTGGATTCCACGATTTATATATATATATATATATATATATATATATATATATATATATATAAATACATACATATATATACGCACACGTATATATATGACATATGTTTTTAAAAAATTGCGTTATATATATACATATATTTTTTTTTTTTTCTACAACCTGGTTATATATCAAAATGTCGATGTCGTTGACATCGTAAATTTATCGGTATTGATAATAAATTTCGAGAAAAAAAGAAAAAAAAACGAAAAGAAAATTTCAGTATATTACAAAAAGAAAATTTAGTATACTATTGTTCGATATATTATAATATTACGGATGTATGTGGAAAGAATGGTATCGATTATACATTTAATATGTTGACCTTTATATATTACCTATAGAACGTTTTAGTTTCATAGATTGGTCTGTAAAAAAAGAAAGAAAGAGAAAATAAAAAAAAAAAAAACAAAAAACAAAAAGAAAAAAAAAAGAAGGAAGAAAAGAAAGAATTGGTCCGAAAACGAAATTATTTGATCGATGCGAATTAATAAATGAAAGATTAGAAACGACAATGTGCAATGTGAAATTTTTTTAAGAATGACTGCGACTGAAATCGTCGAGAAAGATCGAGTAACGTTAAAAGATCGATACATTTCTTTTTTCTTATCGCAAACAGATCAATGGCAAAGAAATGTAAGCTATCTCTTTTTCTTTTTTTTTATATATTTTTTTTTTTTTTTAAAGGATTTTCGAGAGGATCGGCAATACGATGAAATAGAATAATTGATACTTCTTTTGCTTAACTCCATCTTGTCGGTGTTTAGGCGTAAAATCTGTACGGCCTGTAAAGTAAAACGGCACCAACTTACCGTCAATTCCTCGATCCTTTATTTCCTTACAAATCTATTCCACATTATTTTATAAAAATAAGCTTCCACGTAAATAGCAAAGTTGTTTTTTTCTTATTTTATTTTATTCTTTATATATATATATATATATTTTTTTTTTTTTCAATAAGAATTCTTAATCCTTTTTTTCCATTTTCGTTTGTTCTTTCTTCGCGTTCTTTTCTTCCCCCCATTTTTTAATCGAACGTAATTTCATACGCGAAACTTAATAAAACGATGCTCCATCTTTCGTTCTTTACTAGGCGCAAAGTTTTTTTCTTTTTTTTTTTTTTTTCGATACAATCAAAAATTTCGTATAATCACAAACGTTATTGCACGTTACCAGGCTAAATCCTAGCCGTTTTGACTAGTAGTTCGTATTATAACGGCACACGTTACATTGATATTACTTTCTTCTTCTTCTATTTTTCTTTTGTGTATATATATCTGAATAAATCTATTGCTAGCCGTTTCTAAAAACGAGATTACTTTTAACGTGCATACATAAAAAAAGGTACGTATTACAAAATGTAATAAAAACGAAATTAAAAAGTAGAAATAATATCGTTAAATGACTAAGTCACGAGTAAAAGAAAGAAAGAAAGAAATTAAGAAAGAAAGAAAGAAAGAAAAAAAGAGAAGTTAAATTCATTTCGACATACGTCCAATAAAAATGCTCGGTATCTTCGTTATTTATTTTAACAGAATCGCATGGTTCACCTTTTTATTTTTACTTTTCCTTTTTCTTTTTTTTTTTTTTTATTCAATCGTCCATTCAAGATACTCCACGTCTTCTTACGGTTATTACTTTATCTTCAATAATCCAAATATATATCATATCACCATTAAAGATCGTAAAAGACCCAACGACCCATTTCCATTCCTTCAAGTTCTTCCCCCCCTAATCTCTAATTCTTCATTATCATCGATAGGTCTTAGACGAAAGCACCATTATTATTAATAATCGTTATTAATATCATTCGATTTTATGGATTTAATCGTTTCATCGTTCCGATATAAATTTTTCAACGTCAGATTTCACGTTTGTCAAATCGTGATACATTGGATCGAAATTCATATACTCATTTAAAAATCAACGAAGACTCGATTGTTCCGTATTAAATCGTTTTTATGAATTTGACATCGTTCGTGACAAGATTCTACATATGAATAATATAAAATTGTCCCTATATAAAATATAATCTGCTTTCTCTTTTCGGCGAGTTTAAATTGCGTTACGTCGATATTAATAAATTGATAGAATTGTATATGAACGCGAATCGACAATTTGGTTTTATAAACTTTTAATCGACGATTGAAAGAGTACGTTGATTTTGTCAGATAATAACTTCGTCGATCTTCGTATAATCGATACTCGTAATAATATTTAGGAAAAATCGAGAAGAAAGATATTTTCAAATTGTCCTATTACAGAGGATATACATATATATCATAATAATAATTCATCCCCTTATTCTCCCCAAAAATTCTTTCTAACTCGAGACAATGATGATATCCATCCGTTGATGTCGAAGACATGGACACTTTTTTCTTTTTTTTTTTTTTTTATTTCGCGTTGGACCATCCGATCCACCAATGGTGATCCCTCCAATTTCCCGTCAAAAAAAAAAAAAAAAAAAAAGAAAAAAAAGAAAGAAATCCAACTTCCCTCTCGCAGGATCGTTGCAACATCAATAATAAATCATTTGTAGCGTCAGTCTCGTAATTGGCAGTGCGTATTCGTGAATCGAATGATCGCGGTAATAATAGTTGTTTCAATGATTTCTACACCGTAACCCTTTCGTATGAGATTTTCATCGACTTACTCGAACATAAAACCGGACGAATCGTCTTCGATTTTTTTTTCTTTTTTTTTTTTTTACGCACGTTATTGTCGATCGAGCACCGAGAGATCTGGGATCCGTCTGTGCAGGGCGTAAATAGGCCCTATTCATTCTTCTCGGTTAGAGGCCGAGCTAATGAAGTTTAAACAAGGTGTACGATATGACACACTCGACGATCCCACTCACAATTGATCTTAATTAAATCGATCTAACCAAGGCGCGATCGTTGTTGTTGTTCTATCGTTTCAATTCGAGCGTATCGATATCGAGTAACGTCGGGGATACGATCGTTGTTGGTTTTTTTTTATATTTTTTGCGTTTCTTCGTTCGACGGATTAAAACATTTCGGATTAACGTCGATCGCCAAAAGTTAAGATTTTATTTTGTAAAAAAACACCGCAAACGAGTGATAAACGTTCGTCGATTTTTCCTATAGTTTTCTATCAACGCGATCGCTATTTACCGATTCGCGAAAGAACTTTATTGCTATTGCGATCGATTGGATCGAAGGAAAACAAAAAAAAAAATAAAAAAAGAGAGAAAGAAAGAAAACCGGCCCATTGAAAAATACTTACACTCGGCTCGTCGGCATTTTTCTTTTTTTTTTTTTTTTTTTAAATCTTCGAAGATGATCTTCAGATCGCCGATGAGGTGAACGTTAAATGGGAACTCGAAAATACCCTCTTGCAGAGTATATGGAAACACTGACGGATAATTAAATCGGATTGCGATCGTTAATAGATCAATCGGATCTCGATAAATATTATATAAAAAAAAAAAAAAAAAAGAGAGAAGATAAATTGTTATAACGACAAAATGATTCGAGGTGTCGTGGCGTTTACTTTCTTTCTTTTTTTCTTCTCTTTCCTTCCTTCTTTCTTTTCCTTTCCTTTTTTTTTCCTTCCCCCTCCAGAAAAGAATCATCCCTCCGTCGGTCGTCATCGCAAAAGAATTTAGTATTCTCCTCGACGAACAAACGATCGTTAATTAATTACCATTGATTCGAGAGTTCGGCCATTTATTCGAATGATTTATATGTAAACTACGAAGTACCAAGGTTCGCTTGCTCATAGGCTCTCACGTAATTCTTATGAACTCATTGTTCAACAATAATAAATTTCTTTTCTAAAAACTTTTATATACGTATATCGTCCTATATACATATATTTTTTTTTGAGGGAAAATATTTCAATTATATATACATATATATATATATATATTTTTTTTTTTTAAATATAGCACACGATGCGAAGAACTGTTATCTCGTTAAGGAATTTAGAAAGAATTTCTTTTTCCTTTGTTCTTTTTTTTTTTTCAAAACACTTCCGTTCCCCATCCATTCCCAGATTTATCCGATTCACGTCGCCAAATCAATATAATCGATAGGTCGTTTGGTATCGTATCAAATCTGTATCGCAATACGTTTTCTTTCAGTACTTGTCGTCGGCATTTGAAAATACGCGTACTCGAACGGCGATGAACGTTTGCGAAGAAAATATCAACGATCGATTGTATTCCAATTTTTTTTCTTCCCCCTCTCATCACCCACGTTTTTCCCGTTCCCAATTAACAAAACAGCGGGACCGTCGGGCATTAGAAAATTTCGAGAAAAATTAATTTGGTAGTTCGGTAGTTCGGTAATTCGTGGTTCATGTATTCGTGTACATATACGTACACATATATTCATTCGAATAAAAAGTTTCTCGACCCTCTTGTTACTTTCCGTTCTTTTGATCCGTACTGAAAAGTCGCATGCCTTCGGCCGGTCGCATCTCAAACAGTTATATCGGTACGTAAGAAAAGTATGCGGCTTTCGCGCGTCTGTCATCATCGTCTTCGTCTTCGTCTTCGTCTTCGTCTTCGTCTTCGTCTTCGTCGTTGTCGTTGTCGTTGTCGTTGTCGTTGTCGTCGTCGGTGGTGTCACGATCGACCTACTTGCGATAACTCATCCAAGAGACTCGAACTAAGGGACACAATAATCAAAGAATTATCTTTCTTCGACGACCTCCAAGATGAAAGAAAATCGATGTGTGGCGGAAAAGAGAAAGACAGAGTGTACGAGCGAATGAGAAAATTAAAAAGAGAGAAAGAGAGAGAGAGATAGCGGTAAAAAAGGACAAAAAAGAAACAACAGAGAGTGAGAGAGAGTGAGAGAGAGAGAGAGACTCACTTGTCACGTTTAGTCCATTTTAAATCGCGAAGAAGAAGAAGAAAAAAAAATAAACCTCGAGCCGGATTAAAACGTTCGCACAGTCTTAAATATCTTCCGGCTATTAGCATCTTCCTCGGGTATCCTTCGCGATCGATTCGATCGATCGATCGATCGATCGATCGATCGCGCCGCCATTTTTAATATTCTCGAGAATCCTCGTCGACATCTCCTACGAGCCTTCCTACTCTTCGTTAACCCCTCATTGATCCACATCTTCTTTGTCCTCTTCCTCCTCGTGAATTTTCTTATCGTCTCGTCTTCGAGACTCGAATCGAGTCGTGATACCCACGTGAAAAATCTTACCCGACGGTTTACGACCGACCGAGAGATAACACTCGAAATATTATCGTCGCCGTTTACGTTGATTCCGTCTTTGTCACTCTCTGTCCTTGGTAAGGTCGGAGGGCAATTCGCATGGGACCGAGGACGACGAGGACGAGGACGACGACGTTATCGTCGTCGTTGTTGTTGTTGACCCCGAAATCGGTGATCTCGGCGAGGTAGATGACAAACTCGTTCTCGTTGATACCGGCAACGATAGACCGGCGGCACTCATCGCCACGTTAAGCGGTATCGTGATGAACGGTTGTTGATTCCCTTGGGACGAGTTTACCGACGTCGTAGTACCTAAATTTAAACAAGGATAATTATTCTTATCCTAAATATTTGCATTAACGGGTTTTCTCCCTTTATTATACGACGTTAGAAACTTTCGCTCGCGACTGATCTAACGGTATCGTTAGATTTATTATTCCTCTTATTAACCATTACGATCTATCGTAAGTCGTAATTAATAGTTTTCTTCGATCGAAGAAAAATATATATAAATATGATGGAACGAATACCAGTGAAAAGTGTACGTGTGTGTGATAGAGAGAGAGAGAGAGAGAGAGAGAGCTCAATTTTTCTTTTCTTTTTCCTTCTTTCTTTATTATCATTATTGTATTATCGTTATTAATATTGTGTTATAAAGCTTGAAAATGAGAACGAATAATAATAATAATAATAATATAAACATGAATATTATATATATATATATATATATATATATATATATATATATATATGTATATGTATATATGAACCCGAATAAAATATTTTATATACCATATATATATATATATATATATATATATATATATATATATATGTATATGTATATATGAACCCGAATAAAATATTTTATATACCATATATATATATATATATATATATTTATATATATATATATATATATCTATAAAAATTTTCCATTCCCACGTAAATGAAGAATCAATAATTGTTCCGTTACGAACGATCGGTGATCTATTTGCCCCGGTTCCGTCCGCGTCACTTTTCTTGCGCGAAAATGACGTTAACCGGTGACCGATAAAACCTACCTCCGTCCTGCGATATTTGTACCGGCTGACCGTTTTGTCCGATACCGAGCAAAACACCGGGGCTTGGCGAATAAATGACACTTTGTGGCATCTGGTACATGATTCCAGCTGAGAACGATGGTATGTTACCTGAAACGATAGAACAAATTATTCGCGCGTTATTAAACTTCGAATATACGAGTCGATCGGCTGGCTGGTTGGTTGGTTGGTCGGTTTAAAGTATTTTAGGCGGACGCGTGCATCGTATTTGGGAGAAATGCAACGAAAAAAAAAAAAAAATAATAATAAAATAAAAAGGGACGGATATCGTGGATCGCGAAATAGTAAAAAGATTCCATCCTCCGTGCGAATAACGTTCATTGTCGAAATCCTCGTGCAAAGGATTTTCCCTCGTCCCCCTCCCCCTCTACCGACGGTACAATCAATTCGGCCTAATACGGATTCGTAACGTCAATAACGGAAACGACATTAGATTGTAGTCAGAGTTTTATGGTCGTTATGTTCGATTGCGTCATTTGTTCTCACCCGTTATTCCTGCTTTTCTTTTCTTTTATTTCTCTCTCTCTTTTTTTTTTTTTTTTAAGGAAATCCAAAGGCCTCTCGACGTATACGCGCGGAACGATTTTACCTCCCCCACCGAGAAGAAAAGAAAAGAAAAGAAAAGAAAAGAAAAGAAAAAAGAACAGAAATAATTTTCTATTTTTCACGTAAAAGGGTTAGCGTCAATTTTATTGTAATCCCTTTATGGCGTTATATCGAAAACAATGCGACGACTCATCTCGGCCTCCCTCGCTTTCTCGATTAGCCGTAAAAGGGCGAACCGTTCCGTACGACGATGTTGAATTTCATCATCGCCAACTGTCTCTTCTTATCACCGTGCGTAATGGAAACGTAGAAAAAGTACGAACGAATGAACGAACGAAGTAACGAAAGAACGAAATAACGAACGAACGAACGAACGAACGAACGAACGAACGATCGATCGATCGGATGGCATTCACTTTGCTGCATTAGCATCGGATATTTATGTGTGCACCTGCAACCAAGCGTGGCGATCTTACGTACACACGGATAGTTTTTAATTGCACTCGCGTTCTATCTATCCTACCATTGACACAGAATTTTTTTCTCTTCCTTTCTTTTTTCTTTTTTTTTTTTTTTTTGTTCGAATAAAAATGAGAAAGCGCGGTATGGCTGCAGCTTTCAGAAGGTTAATCTTTAAAACATCTTAAACATCTTCACGCGTTCGTCCTGTTAGCTTACATATTTATTATACACATATATATATATATATATGTATCATATCGAGATGACTTGAATATCGTTGGTTACCTTCGTATGTTTGTTCCTTCCTTCCTTCCTTCCTTCCTTCCTTCCTTCCTTCCTTCTTACTTTTACATTTTTAATGTGACACAGTTCGATTAGTATATTCGCATACCTATCGTGAAATTCCTTACGAGAGAATCTCTATCGATTAAATGAATTTCTACTTTCAATGTTAATGAACGGAAGGAAAAATATTCTACCGGTATATATTTATGTGTGTGTGTGTGTGTGTGTATACATAAATATATATGATTGTCGCACGACGACAATCTTCGTAGGACGAATTTATATGCAGGAAGGATAAAAGACGTGATATTAAATACCGTTTGAACTCCTCG
>OU427003.1:7740183-7742683 GCA_911387935.1 Dolichovespula saxonica | reverse complement strand
CCCTCGAATCGAGACCGTAAGATTTATAATCCGTTAGGATAAGTACTCTTGGTCCTTGAAACGGTATCGATCCATTAGCGATTATTTCATTAATATCGCTCGGTGGTATTTTCTTTTTAAACGGCACACCACCCGACAGAGGATTCGTTATTACTGCGCTTTTATATATATATATATATATATATATATATATATAGTATTTCGCGGAGGTAACTCGCGATTGGAATTTTGATTTCGTTTATGTTCGTGAAACTTGGTGGAAATTTTTTTTTGCGAGCTCGATATTCTGGATAAAATTGTTAAAAAAAAAAAAAAAGAAAAATACGGTGGTGTATAGGCGGCAACGGTAACGCGTAAAATCGAGAACGTGGGAAGTAAATTTCCGCGGCTGTAGGTATACTGCTTATAAATTCAAATATATATATATATATATATATATATATATATAAAATGTATGATCGTGTACGATCTCTCCTTAGAGCGTTACGATAAAAATCGAAGCGGATCGAATCGGGGAACGACGATCGAAGGGAATTACATTTCGATCTAACCCTTTCACGTTTTACCTTTGTACCAGTTGACAATGGATATCGAATGTTATTCGATAAAAAAGAAAAAAAGGAAAAAAAAGAAACATTAATCACACGTTTTCCGTATGACAGATAACGAGTAACATTAACGACTAATATAACGTCCTGTATATACTGATATATCGATCTATCGAATTTACATGCTAAATTTCATTGATTTGGCCGGATTGAAATTATCAATCATTTTACGTATGATATAACGAATAATATTAACGAGTAATATATATATATATAAATAAATAAATAAATAAATATATATATATATATTTATATTGATATTTTTTTATATTGATACGATATTGATTTTATATTGATATATATATATATATCACGTAATAATAAAATAATCGGATCTATACCCGAATGATTCTTAGCGAGATCCTTCGAAACCGGTGAATCGCCGTCGCTCGTGTCACCGTCGCTCTCGTTTGCGCAGACGTCCGATCTAGGCGACGTACCGTCCTCCTGTAATAACAAACAAACAAACAACAATATTATTACGCGTACCGGATACAATGGACACTAGCGATCAAAAAGCTTGTTCGTCGAATAAAAAAAAAAAAAAAACAAAATCTTCGAACACGCGCGCATTCATACCTCATACCGTTTTCGTTATGCGTCTCGTTAGAAAGCTGAACGTAAATATCGGATAGTTGCCTTAGGAGTAAAACGATCTATGTTTCGATCGGTAACAATAGCTCGTTGTTCGGCAACGTTCAAATGTTAAGCGAAGTAAATATAAAGAAAAATGAAAAAAAAAAGGAAAAAAAAGATAAGAAAAAGGAACTTACGTGAATTTTAGTACTCGCCGATCGTTCGTAAGCAATAAACTTTGAAACAAAGGAATCGTAGAATGCAAATGAATCGGAAAACGTTACCTAAGAGATATTGGCAGTTGGTGCTTTCGGATTAATGAAGGAAAGGTCGCGGAATTCGCGATTATATTCGATTATATTCGATTCTATTAACTTTTAAAAGCAAATAACCGAGCGTACTTCTCAACCCAGAAGATTCGAGATTAGAGGAGCCATTCAATGCGATTTCCTTTCCTTCCCCTTTTTTTCTTTTCTTTTCTTTTCTTTTCTTTTCTCCCCCACCCCTTTTATATCGTTCGAATAGATATCCAAACTCAGCCGGAACTCTTCCATCCCGTATCCTACCACTTATTCGATACTTTTACGTACTTGGGTTCGATCGTTTCGCGTAGTCGTCCTGTTGCATCCAATCGTATCGAGTCGTTTCATATCGTATCGAGTCGTACGGTATCGATAAAGGCGAGCGGAGAACTTGAGGTTAGGGCGAATAAACGTTAAATGAAATATGAGATTTACGAATAAAATTCTCTAACCTCCACGCAAAACGTTTTATACATCCATTGACCTACGTCCGACTTAACTACACCTACAAAATTTCTGCATACGGTATATCGCATACGTGTGCACCTAGAACCACCCACACGCGACTCGTCCAAACGAATTCCTTCTCTCTCTCTCTCTCTCCCTCTCTCTCTCTCTATCTCTATCTCTATTTCTCTCTCTCTCTCTCTCTTACAATCCGAGCGTCGAACAAAATACTTTCACTCATCGGAACCTTCGACGTCCACCTTCGACGTTTTAGCTTCTTCCCTCGTAGCGTACGGTCTCGGCTACGTTCGCAAGGTAAATCGTATTAAGATTTATTTACGGCGATCTAACAAACGAATACGTTGATTTATAAACGATATCGACGTTGTTATCGTCGTAAAATTTATAAGGAAAAAAAAAAAAAAAAGGAAAAAAGAAAAATCCGATCCAAACTATCACGTATCATTTTTATTAGACGATTCTTCGGTTATTCCCTCGCCCCACCCAACCCCTCGGAAGAATTTTTACTCGCGTTCTGGAATCCTCCGAGAGTTCAATGCTTTATTT
>OU427003.1:7732683-7737683 GCA_911387935.1 Dolichovespula saxonica | reverse complement strand
ACAACAACAATGTCGCTAGAGCTATCATTTACGACTTACATTTGAAGTTACATTAGACGATACTCCTCGTCTAATTCCCCATAGGGAATCGTTTTGCCCGCTAATAAATCGAGCTAGGATCGAGTGTTTAGAAACGAACGTTCGTTTCTACGTCCTGAAGTCGACTCCGAAAACCTGCAAGGTATTCTCGAAAAAAAAAAAACAAGTAGAAGAAGAAGAAGACGAAGAAGACGAAGAAGAAGAAGAAGAAAGATCGACGAACGGACGATGCGAATTTTTTGTTTTCTTTTCAACTTTATTATTTTCTTATTCGTTATTCATTCACTCGAGTCTCCTCGAAACTTCTCAAAGTTCGATGAATCGTCGTAGTTCGATCGGTTTTTTCTTTTTTCTTTTTTTTTTTTTTTTTTATTTATTTTTATTTATTTCTCTTCGCCGACACTAAGTCATCGTTCGTTATTGTGCACTTTCGTTTGTTGAACGATGACAGAACACAAGTAGATTCGTGTGTGGACGTTAAATGACAAAAAAATATTTTTATTATTATTATTATTGTTATTATTATTATTATTATTGTTATTATTATTATTATTTCTATGGGAATAGAAGAGAGAAAACGTCAGGGTTACCGAAAAAGTTACGCAAGTGGATTTCTCACTTAAGATATACGTACATGTACAGACAGACAGATAGACAGAAAGAGAGAGAGACAGAGATAGAGAGAGAGAGAGAGAGAGAGAGAGAGAGAGAGAGAGAGAGAGAGAGAGAGAGAGAACGATACGAGCGTGTGCCTACGCCGCAACCACAAAACACGAGCTGCGATTATATTCCTTGCGAGTTTGTTCGTAATAGGCAAGCGTCGTTCCGCTTCAACATCATCGTATATCATTCTTCTTCGTCTATTATACCGTATTCCCTCTCTCTCTCTCTCTCTCTCTCTCTCTCTCTCTCTCTCTCTCTCCCTCTCTCCCTCTCTCTCTGCGTCCGTTTTTTTTCTTTTTCCCTCTCGTTCTCTTTTTTCGCCCTTTGCACTTTGCTTTTTTGCCGGATAAAATCGTTTCTCTCTCTCTCTCTCTCTCTCTTTTTTTTTTCTTTCTTTTTAATCTTTTTCTAGCACGCACGCACGCACGCACGCACGCACGCAACTCCTTTAAAATAGACTTTTTAGGAAACGCAAATTTTTATCGAAGCGACGAACGTTTCTTTTCTTTCCTTTTGTTTTTTCTCCTCTCTCTCTCTCTCTCTCTCTCTCTCTCTCTCTCTCTCTCTCTTTATCTTTTAATTAAGATCGATTGATGATCCCACATCGCGAGGATTATCTCGAGCGTCGTGCGAGACAGGGTGACAGATTTTCACGGGACAAGAGTTTTTACAAAGTCGAATCTCACGAAAATAAAAAAATAAAAAAAATTAAAAAAAAAAAAAAAACAAACGAGAAGCGTATTCCAAATGACATAATTATGTAGAAATTGAAAGGTAAAAACAAAAAAAAAGAAAAAAAGAAATACGGAAGGATCGTAAGTCGAGGACTTAGTCGAGAAGGTAGCTTCGTTAGGCGACAACATTTGGACGATATTTTCGTAATTTATCCTCGTCGAGTTTAATCGAGAACGTGATCGAGAGAACGTTTATATATACTTAACCATTAACACCTACATATCTATTTATCCACATTCGTATAATATTCATCGATCCTATGCGTGATTCGATCGTACGTTCCACCTTATTCATTATCTGAATCTGACATAAGTACGTATTATGGTATGGCATTATGGTAAGCGTATTGGGTTTACGTACGAGTTATAACGTTTATTATGAGAAAATTTATCGCGTTTTATACTAACTCGAAAGAACTCAATGGCCGCTTTTCCATACGAACGGAACACCTTTCGCGTACATACATAAATACACACACACACACACACACACACATATATTTGATCGAAACAACGGACACCTAATAACACGATCTCGTACGCGTAAACGATATAACGATACGAACGAGATCGTAGGATGAATTAATAATACTCCTAGTGAACGAAACTATCGCATAGTAAAAATATCGTAGAGAGGGGAGAAAAGAAAAGAAAAGAAAAGAAAAGAAAAAAAAATCGTACGGATAATCTCTCCCGACATGTACGTGCGATGTCCGATGAGAGGATCTCTCGATTAAAAAAAAAAAAAAAAATAAAATCGTTTGAAGTGCCACGGAACGAGTCCGATTGGGGGTGAGGTAGAGGAGGGGAGAGTAGAGGCCTCGCTTTTCGCGAGAATATCACGAATTAATTACGAGCTGGAAGGTAAACAACAAACATCGTACGAAGAAACCTCGTGGCCGATAGCCGTTCGTTAAACCCCTCCTAAGACGCATTCATTAGTATCGGCATTGGGATCGACATAGAAAGAGAAGAGGAAAAGAGGAAAAGAGATAGATAGACGAGAGAGAGAGAGAGAGAGAGAGAGAGAGAGAGAGAGAGAGATAGATAGATAGAGAGAGTATGTGTGTAACAGCAACAAGGCAAGTTGTATAAGATAAAAGGAATAAGAATAAGAGTAAGAAAAATAAAAGGAATGAGTCAAAATAAAAAGGAGAAAGAGAGTGGACCACCGGTACGGGGTTCTATGGATAAACCGGATCGACTGGTGGACCAATGAGAGTGGACGAAAATTGCGCGGGCGCGTAGCCGGTAGCCGGCCGGCTTCTGGTCCAGCGACAGCATCCCAACGGTAGCTTCTGCTTCGGAACGTACGTACGTACGTACGTACGTAAGTAAGTAAGTACGTACGTCGTCGACGTTGTCCTCCTCCTCATCCTCCTCATCCTCCTCATCCTCCTTTTCTTCTTCTTCTACATCGTCGTCTTCGTCGTCCTCGTCGTCGTCGTCGTCGTCGTCGATCGCTTCCGAGTCACCTTTTCTACCCCCCATTACAGTCGGGCGTGTATAGAAGGCGCGACAAAAAGCGGCATTCCTGACTCTTAAGTCGGATTCTATATAAGTGTCTGCCATCGCGAACATTGCCTGTATATGGCGACAACCGGGCTTTGACAAAGGTGACCGTATATGGCATTCGGCTTCCACCTTCCATACGTGCGCGTACGCGCCTCCGTTCCTTCTATCTTCCCTTTCCCTCCTCCTCCTCCTCCTCCTCCTCCTTCTCCTCCTCTTACTCCTCCTCCTCTCTCTCTCTCTCTCTCTCTCTCTCTCTCCCATTTCTCCCTTCTCCTTACTTTTACTCTTCCCCCTTCCTCCGTCTCACCCTCCCCTACCATCGACAACCCACTCCACACTCAACCCTATCCTCCTCCTACTCGCTCATTCTCTCTCTCTCTCTCTCTCTCTCTCTCTCTCTCTCTTTCTATCTAACTATCTATGTATCTATCTATCTCTCTCATTCTCTTTCGCGATCGAGCACCTGGGAGAAACACCACGGCAATCGACGACCGTTCAAACGGTCGGTGTCAAATCGTAAATCCATCTCTCTCTCTTTCTCTATCTATCTATCTATCTCTCTCTCTCTCTCTCTCTCTCTCAACTTTTTTCTATGCCTATCTCTTTCGTTAAGGTGCATCGCGCGACGCAGGCTCATCGAACAAACCGCGCTTACGATCGCGCGAATGATGGATGCGCTCTATGGAACGCAATGCTATTGCGTTTTGGTAAAGGAGGGACTAAGAGGGGCGGCGGGAGGGTGAGAGGGAGGGGTGTAACCTGCCAGGCGAACGCAGCGCCATCTATCCGTGAAATCGGCAAAAAAAAACTACCCCGGTGAACGATATTATAGGGTAAGGTGCGTTATAATGCTTATTATAACACGCATGAAAGTACTTTACGTACGTGCAGTATGTAACAGAGCTTATCTACAATACGTTTACGCTTATGTACGCGTGTGCTTTCGTTCCTCCTCTCTCTCTCTCTCTCTTTTTTTAACTTCCATTTTCGACAATAGTTGACGAAAAAGAAAAAAAAAAAAAACGAAAACAGCGGTTGGAGGAGGAGTAGGGTTAAAAGGTCACGAGAAAAGAGAATCGTGTCTTTTGGAGATATACTCGAAGCTTTCGTAAATCTCGCGTAAGAAATGTGTGTGTATGTGTGCTGTGTGTGTGTGTGTGTGTGTGTGTGTGTGTGGGAGGTGGGTGGTGGGATAGGGAAGAGAACGTTTCGTAATTAATTCGATCGATTGAAATGTTCGAACGTACGAAGGAATATAGACAAAATCGTTCGAGAACATCGGTTCGATCACTACCAATCGATTTTGATCGATCGCAGCTTACCATCGATCGGATATAAGCGCGGGGGGATAAACTTTATCTGTACGCCGAAACGTCCATCTAGCGTTCGTCGTCCTCGTTCGTCCCTCTTTCTTCTTTTTTCTTTTCTTTCTTCCTTCCTTCCTTACGTTTGAACGACGATGATCGGACAGGTTTTACGAATTCGTCGAATTTTATTCCATTTATCGATTTATTTCGATCGATCGATCGATCGATCGATCGATTCATCGATTAATTAATCCGATCGATCGATCGATTCATCGATTAATTAATCGATCGATTCTTCCATTCTTTTTAATAAATTAACGCACATACGTATGTTTTATCGCAAGGATGTTTGTTTTAAGATAAAAGTGTCAACGTTTATTTCATCGAATAAAATATATAAACAAAGTGTTTTCCATAGCATAGTTCGACGAAGTTTTTCAATGTCAAGCGATACTCAAGTTCTGCTTTGAACAGGGACATTCCTTCGTTAATCCTTTTCCATTTCGTTGGTTTACGTCGGATCCTTCGTCATTCGTGGTCTATTTAAAAACTAGTCCGAGTGAGAGGGTTCCCTCCAGTAAAATTCGTTCAATTATCTCGCCGAAGAGTGGAAGGGCAATTGGGAAGGTGGTAGGGGGATGGGGGAGGGGGGTGACGCGTTATCAATCATTCGTTTCTCTTTTACTCGACCGCGAGAGACGTTCGAATTGAAAGAAGTAAAAAAAGAATATGAAAATAAATA
>OU427003.1:7707683-7725183 GCA_911387935.1 Dolichovespula saxonica | reverse complement strand
TATTTATATATGTGTATGTGTCTGTGTAAATATATAATATATTCATTTTCCAATATCTATACACGTATACGCGTGAATTGAAAGATCAAATTGGACGAACGCGATTCGAAAGAGAAAAAAAAAGAGGGAAAAAAAAGAAAAAACAATTATTCTCGCTTCGGGTATTCTACCAAAGAGCGAGACATCGATTAAAATTTCTCACGAAACTATTCTACGAGTCCGTACTCGTTACATTTCTTTCGTTCCTCTTTTTTTCTCTTTCCTTTTCATTCGTAAACCTCGAAAGCGACGATAAAATGGGCAAAGGGATAGATAAATAAAAGGGAGGAGGATAGTAGTAGCCGTCTCGCGTTTTCTCCTCTCTTTTACTAACGTCCTTTCCTCACCCTCACCCCCACCCCCTCCTCCTCCCTACAACGTTAAAAGCAATCGACGCGGACGATCGATGTCGCGCCATTAATTAATGTTTATTACGTTTATTGATATTTTTGCCGATTATAAGACCTCAACCGATTACGGTTTATCCCCGTTTTTATCGGTCAACTCGAGCTGCGCCGGCTGTTTATTAAACGCGACGCGCACCTCCAAACTGGCACAAACAAACAAACAAACAACTAACTATCCTCCCGTATAATATAACGCGTCGGCCGGACTAGATTCGTGCGCAGAAAAAGGAGCCCCCACCCCACCCTCTCCATCCCTCCCCTCCCCTCCCCGCCCCTCCCCTCATCCCCTGTCAGTAAAGTAGCCTTTCTTACGGCGCCTCATTCTCAGCCTCTTAACGACGTCGAGAGGACGAGCTACTGTTGCTTTTACTGTTGCTGTTGCTGTTGTTGTTGTTGTTGTTGTTGTTACTGTTACTGTTACTGGTACTACTTGATCGTCGGATTGCGGATGATATACCGTTAAAAGTCGTCCTCCGAGCGGCCAATGTCGCTTCTTAGATCTTTTCGAATCGTAAATCGAATCTATTCTCAACGACATTTAACGCGATACACACACATATATATATGTGTGTGTGTGTATATTGATTGGAATTATACGTCATCGAGGGATCATCGTCCGCGGAATATTCGAAAGTATTAACGGAGAACGAATTTAAACGGCGTCGTTTATAAAGGAGGAATAATAAGAGTAACGTAATTGGATTCGGCTTTCGTAAGATTCGAGGGTACAGGTCGAAGAATTGTAAGGGGATCGATCCATCGACACGCGAAAAGAATCATCGCACGGTGCAACTTTTGATTTAGTAAAAAAAGAATCGAGCGTCCAAAGGGCGATAATCAAGCCGATGATGAGAAAGGGTGGGTGGAGGCGAGGGGAGGGCAGGGTTGCGTCCGCGAGCCGTTCGACGTATGAAAGCTTAATCTCTATCCTCCTATCGTGGACGGAATCGAACAAGTAATACACATTTGTTTTACTATCGAGCTTAGAGGACAGATAGATAGATAGATAGATAGATAGAGAGAGAGAGAGATAGATAGATAAAGAAAGAGAGAAAGAGAAAGGCACATTGGAAAGTCGATATTGTCAAAAGTAATCGGGAAAGTAGAATGTAAAATCAGGATGATGAGTGGTATGTGGTGAGGGTGTTGTGGTGGAAGATTCGGTTTCGAAGAAGGGCGAGGAGAAGGTAGGTAAATACGAGGGATGACGATGATGGGTATGGGGATAAGGAAGAGGAGGAGGAGGGGGAGGATGAGGATGAGGATGAGGATGAGGATGAGGATGGGATAGGATAGGGGAGGTTAGGTGGTACTACCGTTGGGGATGCGAGTGAGACATATGGGGATGATAGGCAGCGTGATGGGGTGGTAGAGGAGAGGGACAGGATTGTTGATAGGGCCCACCGGCTAGCATAGGTCCGGGACTGGAACATGGTACGAGGTGCGAGCTCGGCGATGCCGCATGCGCATGCGCAATCAGATGAGCGTGCTGCGCGTGCGAGGGCGGCGCGTGCTGCGAAGCCGGGGGCGGTGGCGGGGGCGGCGGACCCGGATGACCGCCGGTGGGTCCGCCGGCAGCTCCGGGATAACCACCGTGTAGGGAGCCACCGTGAGGCGAGCCATAGACCAGTTGCCTTACTTTCTGCTCCTCGTCGCCGATGTTGTAGGTCAATTCAGTCTCCTCGAATCCGGTAGCCGACATCCGTTGATCCCCCGAGGAACCGGAAGGCGGTGGATCGGGACTATTCAGGCACGTTTGGATCAACGCTTTACCGGCCTCGCTCGTTATCATTGGTTGAAGTTTGCGCGTAGCGAACGTGTACACGTGGCCAGTCTCGCTCGCGACCAATAGCATCACTTGAGTACCGGTCAACGTCGACAGCTCGTACGCCTGCGAACGAACAAGAATGAACGATCGATTATTAACCCCAAACTCACTCGTTACGTTGTAACTCGTCATTTGGATTTTAACGATGTATACGTTCGTACCGACGTTATTACCTTAAACGTCTTACGGTTAAAGGGATTGAGATTTCGATCGTCGTCGCACCCTAACGTCTTATTTCGTCTAACTATCCACGGGTTATTATTTTTTTTCCTCTATCTCTCTTTCCTTCCTTCTCTCACTACCCTTCGTTTATATCACTCATCCGCCCGATCGAGGGACAAAGGAAAGAAAAAAAAAAAAAAAACAAAGAAAATCATCGAGAATGAATGAAAATCATCCAAGCTCTCGGCTCTATCAGCTATATAAACTGACTTTAAAGATAACTCGATTAACTCGGACAATTACGTTCGTTATTACTATTAAACGACCCGTTGATGGAAACATTCTTATTAGTTGCACGCTCCTCGTTAGACTTTCTAATTAGACATCGTTCGCAGATATATATCGGATCTCCCCCTATTCACCCCGTCCTATCCCTTTACGCGCATTATGGAGAGATAACGATCGCGAGAGAGAGAGAGAGAGAGAGAGAGAGAGAGAGAGAGAGAGAGAAGGGTATAAATACGCGTACTTCTCTGTTCGCAGCTGTTCGAACTTACGGTCACGTGACCGTCGGTTAAACGCGGCGCGCGAACGTTCGAAGTACTGCGCGCATGTCTTCCTTCACGATTACAATTCGATTACAGTTTCTCCCCGTCGAGATCGACAAAAAAAAAAAGAAAAGAAAAGAAAAGAAAAGAAAAGAAAAAATTTTGCAACGGTTCGAATACTCGAGATAAGGATTATAACCTGTAGTAATATTTTCCTATATTTTTCTCCCTTCGTCTTAATATCGTAAAGTAACATCGTCGTGCTTCTATAATATCAAATATATATATATATATATATATATATATATATATATATATATATATATATATATATATATATATATATGTATATATGTATATACAAGTACAGGCACACTTTATACATGGTAATTTCGATAAAGAGTTTAATGGATAAAGATTACGAAAGGAAATTTACGTTATGCATAATATGTCGACTTACAAAAAGAATATAATACTTCCTTGCGATAACGCGATAAGGTTTCACACCTTAAGGTGTTCTTCTTCTTTCGTTTTCTTTTTTACTCGAACATATATATATATCTAACTACTACGAAAAAAAAAAAAAAAAAAAAAAAAAAAAAAACTGAAAGAAGGACAAGGCGAGTATTACAAGGGAGGGGCGAAAAAAGAAATGAATGAAAGCGTGGTAATAAAAATAACGTTGCTACGTGGTTATCGTCTGTCTGTACGATTAGATACGAGGAACAAAAAAAAAGAAAAAAAAAAAAAAAAAAAAAAAAAACCGTGTAAAGGACTAAGCCAAAATAGAATCATCGTTAAAGGCTATGTGCGCGCGCGCGTGCGTGTCAAAAAAAAAGAAAGGAAGGAAGAAACTTTCTCACTCTAAAACGTTGCCATTATTAATCATCGCGGGTAGTAAGTACCACGGGGGGTGGGAGGGAATGAGAGCGAATGGAAAGAGGATATAGAAATCCTCGCTAAGTGGTAGAAGAAAAAAAAAAAAAAAAAAAAAGAAAGAAAAATATTAAAAGCAGTAGAAACTAAAAAAAAAAAAAAAAAAGAATAAAAAGAAAGGAAGAAAAAAAAAGGTCGACGCGACGCGGCCTTTGATCGTAATATACGAGCCTTTATACTTTGGATGACTTTTGAGATGACTACATGTATTTTAGGAGATATTAGGATGCGGTTGCTATTATTATACTACGTTTCTACTCCGACAGCTACGCCGGTAAGCTACGAAAGTGAAGGAAAGCGAGTATAAATAAACCGAGACCGTAGCCTTAATCGCGCTTAGACGAGCTATTTACTTACATCGTTCGCGTATTTACATAGTAATCGAAAAAAAAAAGAACGATTTCGATCGGTCGATCGATCTACCGAACTGTCGATCGATCTTTCCCTTTTTTTCTTCCTCCCCCCCCCCTCTTTCGGACGATAATCGATCCGTTTAATCGCGGCCGAGTCCGATTCGTTTGATAACTTTAGACACGACAGTATATGCGTTATATCGTTAATCCAAAAAAAAAAAAAAAAAAATGCGATTATTGTCGCATAATTAATAATCCGAGCTGTTCCTCGTTCGTTCGTTTTTTTTTCTTTTAATTTTCTTCTTCCCCCCCCCTTTTTTTTCTTTTTTTATTATTGATTAACTTTTTTCTTTCCGTTTGCAAGATTGTAACGCAACATCGTCCGGGGGTAGGGGGAGGGGAAACAGGAAAGAATGTCGTAGTAATACTATTCGATAGTTACGTGAATTCGCGATTTGCATGATTCCATGGACAAAGTATTGATAATTACATTCTGGAATTACATTTTCGCGCGAATGAATAAGCCTAATATACATACGTACATACATGTGTATATATGTATATGTATATATGTATATGTATATGTATATATTTATGTCGAAATAAAAAAAAGCGAAATATATCATCTGGACGAGATGGAAGAGGAGACTTTGATATACAAAAAAAAAAAAAAAAAAAAGGAGTATACACACAAACGTAAATATATTCTTTCGATGTAATCCAAAGTCGATCGATGCAACGATAAACGATGACAAATCATTCATCACTCTTTTTCGAATGAACTTTATTACCGAATGAAATCGATTATTTCATCGTGTTTAATGAAGAAAGAAGGAAGAGTAAATAGAATGGAGAGATAACTCGAGGCCGTTAATAAACGCTTTAAAGAAATATTCAGAGGCCGATCTCTTACAATGTTTTTTATTTTTTTTTTTTTGTGAAGAGGCTTAATGTTACTGCTTAAAAATAAAAAAAAAATAAAACAAAAAATACGAGATTGAACGGTCATCGATCGATTACGATAAATCGGTAAATATATATCTTTTTTTCTCTCATTGGGCCTCGTTGTTATCGTTAATATTATTTTTATTACGTTGACCATATTAAACATTTCTAATACGATTATTACGCGTGTGTGTGCGCGCATTGTGTATTTGTATATATGTATATGTATATGTATATATATATATATATAGAAATGTCGAAACAAAATCGTACAAATGTTATTTATAAATAAGTTTAAGTCACATATAAATAAAGTTATATATATATATATATATATATATATAATAAAGTTATATATATATATATATATATATATATATAATATAATATTTATATTTATAATATATTATATTACTTATAATATATACTCGATAGAGGAAGTTGAGCGGGAGTAGAAGGAATGATGCGGATGGGAACGATGATTGCGAACTCTAAAATCATTCGAATATCTCAATCAAAAAAGAAAAATCAAAGTTAAATTTCAATCACTTCCGACGTGTACATACTGTAAATTGTATTTATCGAAACATACGTATATATATATATATATATATATATATATATATATATATATATTATAAAAAACAAATTACTCGTTTATTAATTGCACGCCCCGTTCTCGACAAAACACGTTGAAAACATTTTTTTCTTATTTTCTTATTTTTTTTTTTTCACGTCGAAGACAAATTTTTTAATCCATCAATTACACCGTTCAACGTTATTCAATTCGTTTATTAATTTTCTATTTCTTCGTTATAAAACTGCGATAATCACGGGGTGATAGATCCGTTCGTAACAATTCGAAAAGCGCGCGATTCGAGCGGCGCACCGAACGAACAAAATTCAAACGAGTCCGCGCGAAAGTTATTTCTATGGGCGCGACGCGGTTTTACGAACATTTCGTTGCGTACGTACAATTATAAATTATAAACCAGGCGCATTTAACTCTTCTCGAAATCACGTAGAAGATATATCCGTTCTTTTAAATCAATTTTTACGTATTGTTACGTTGATCCACTACCCCTGATACCAGAGAGAACCACGACGCGCGGAACATTCACAAACGAGATACGATGTGTAACTCGAACTCGACGTCGTTTACGAGCGAGAGAGAGAGAGAGAGAGAGAGAGAGAGAGAGAGAGAGAGAGAGAGAGAGAGAGAGAAAGAGAGAGACCGAGGCGGATATAAATAAACCCAATGCGCGTAACGAGTAAAGAAGTTAAATGCCGGAGAACGATGATGTGCTTTTAGGTTTTATGAATCGACCGTTCTAATATACGTTTTCGAAAATCGTGGATTTTTCTTTTTTTTTTTTTTTCTTTTTTCTATTTTTCTCGGTCGTCCAATACAATCGTCTGGGTTGCGCGCGCGTAATCCGTCCCCCAGGGTTAACAATCCCGTCTCGAGAAATATCGTTTTTCCGCGTTTTCGATAACGAAAGGAACGACGATACGATCGGGGGAGTAAAGGTGAACGTAACGGGACGTAACGTAAGATAGGAAATATATGTGGATATCGTTTATTATATCTTGGACTCGACTAACCTTCTTCATAATACCGGTCTTCCTCTTGGAAAACGTGGTGTACCTCCTTAGCTTGTTATCGATGTACTCCATTTTAATCTTGACTCTACCCTTGGTCTTCTTTCCATTGGAGGGTGGCGACTTCTTCGGCTGTCCGAGATTCGTGAAGGATTCATCGAGATTCTCGGCGACACAATCGGACATCGTCATGCCCTGTTGTTGCTGTTGTTGTTGTTGTTGTTGCTGCTGTTGCTGCTGTTGTTGTTGTTGTTGTTGTTGGGAGAGTGCTTGTTGCCTGGCGTTGGTGTCGTCGGCGTAACAAACATCCGACGTCGTCCTCTTGATGCCTCTGCTCTGGACCGTGGCGACGCCGGGCGTCGGGCCGCCCCCGGGCATCATGGTGGCGCCACCACGTTGGCCCAACTGAGAAGCAGCAGCGGCTGCGGCGGCGGCGGCAGCAGCAGCAGCACCGAGCTGGGAGGTGGACGGTCGCCCGTACATTTCCGTGGCACCGTCGCTACCGATCATCCCCATGCCGTAGCCGAGACTCGCGTAACGACCGTCCCTTCCGCCGCTAGGGTTGTCCATCACGGAGCCCGACACATTTATTATTATCTAATATCACTCCTCGATCGAGTTCGATCGCCGCTGCCACCACCGTCGTCGTCGTCGTCGTCGTCGTCGTCGTCGTCGTCGTCGTCGTCGCCACCGCCGCCGCCACCACCGCCGCCGCCACCACCACCGCCGCCGCCGCCGCCGCCACCACCGCCGCCACCACCGTATCGCGTAAACCAACCGCCGTTCTGCTTCCCACGTGATCGATCATCTAGAGGAACACGGGACAACAACGCGCACTACACGAGCGCTCCCCGCGAACTGTATGCGCGCGGTCCTATCGTAACTTGACCTACGTGCTCGAAGCGCTGCCTCCGCGTGACCGTGCGCGCCATCTACCCCCACCACGTTCTCCCTGCGCCGTTAAAAAGTAGTCCACCATATCGAAATTCGATCCTTCCTAATGCCTAACGAACTTATTTATCCGTTGAAAAAATCTATTTCGATCTCGTAATAAGTTATCCATGGTGATTTCGAGGATTCTCCGTCCATCGATCGATTTATTCGATCTCGATTACACGACGCGGAGCTATACAACGAACGCCGAGAGGGCGTCCCCGGCTGCCATATTTAGAAGTAGACGTTACCATATTAGGGCAAGTTTGCCAAATATGGTGAACAGAGGTGGTCCTTCCTTTTCGAATGATTGCACGGCGCGCCGCGGCAAAACACCAATCCAACTGACAGTAGCGCTTCCTGCACGCCTTTCCGTCCCCCCTCTGTCCTCTCGTTTCTCTTTGAATACGTGCTGCTCCTTAAACCCCTACGATTGTGATACACCACGAGCGACGGATAACAGCCGCTACTTTACGTAGAACCCGTTCGTACTTTTCTCTATCGTCGATCCAGCCGCGTATATGTCGAAACCTATTTCGTCGATTTTCTTATATTAACCCTTTTCGTTTTACCTTCGAACGATCCTCCTCGAACTCTCTATCGAAGATACGTACAACTTTTTACGGACAAAAACGAGATGTCATTTACATTTTCTTTTTTACAAACATCGTATATAGAATTTTTCTATTACGATCGAATCGATCATATTGTTTACCGTTTTGTCGTACGTAACGCGCTATTTTATTAGGGTGATACCCGATATTCGAACGGTGTCTTCGTGCGTTTCGTGTTTCTCCTTAAATAGAAAGAGATAGAAAGCCTTAAATGTACTGTAAAATACGATATATTATTATTATTATCCAACATTCCAAATATTTACAAAAAAGAATAACCTCCGTCCATACCTTCTATATTAATGCGTTATTACCTAAGAATTTTCAAATGATTTTTCTACGAGAAACAAAAATACACTCTTCCCCTTTTTTCCATCCCAGATTTCCCCCTTTCGTGCCAGATTCTAATTACGTCTTTTTTACATCTCATCAAATATTGCATACACATATATATATATACTGTACTTTAGCATTACTATAATATGTTTAACCAAGTACTCTCTATAGGATACAATTACAAAGTTTTGTCATTATTAATACACATACATACATACATACATAAATACATACATACATACATACATGCATACATACATACATACATACATACATATACATAAATTTACATCGCACGCGTGACCCCTGTATTCACATTTCCTGTTTACAGCTTTTACAGAACACGTCATAGAATAATCATATCGTTCCACTTATTATCACTTATTCTTTCTTATAAAATATAAAACGAGTATTGTCGATAAAATAATTTTTACAAGTATTAACTTATATTGACATCGTTGGTTTTTTTAAACATTTCCTTATGACTCAACGACAGAACGTATTAGAAATAAATCCCTCGCATGTATCAAGAGTTCATTCCCCCGGTGCGATTGTATGTGCCGCAGAAATCAAAGTATCGTGTATCTCTTTGGCGTACGCAACTTGCGAGCGTACTGTCATTAAAAATTGTGGATACGTTAAAGCTGGTACTTCTTGAGCCGCTACCGTGTCTGTGCGCGTTGGTATAACGGACATTGGTAGATATCTAACGGAACTAGAGTTTTGCGATAAACATTCTATAGATGTCTTCAAATGTAATTCGATTTGATCGCATATAGAATAAAATTCCTCCATATTTTTATTGAACCGATGATCCGGTTGATCTATGCCTTTTAAAGATCCGACGTCTACCAAACTGTTTTGATGCAAAGTCTGAGCAGCGGTCTTAAGAGCTATAGCCAAAGAATCTCTCAACGGTCCGACCAAAGATTTCACTTTAGAAATATTATCCAATTTTTCTTGAGCTTGTTGCTGTTGTTGCTGTTGCTGTTGCTGCGCTTGCTGTTGCTGAGCCTGTTGTTGAGCTTGTTGTTGATTCTGAGGAATTTGTGGATTTACAGGTTGCGTCATCTGATTTACTGCCATTGTTCCGGGTTGTTGAATCGGTTGTAAATTCATTTTGACCTGTCGATTTATGAATATTTATGAATATTCATTTTCAATTTACTTCACGGATAATATAATTCGTCAACGAATAGATATATCTTGTATAGAGGATAATAAAACGCTTCGAATTTTAAAATACCATCGTTGTACGAATATAAGTGAGAAATACAAATGTTTATATCCTTTAGGTAACATACGACGACATAAACGTACAATTCCGACATGCAAATGTTACATGTGATAAATCGAAAACTCTATATATAGTTGATACAAACATAACCAAATTTGAACGATCTCATTAATAGAACGAGTTAATTAAAGGAACGACTATTATTTATTACCATTATCACCTGCAAGGATATTCACCTTTTGGAAAACTTTTATTTATTATTCTTTTATTATTCAACACATAGAAATGTAGAAATACTTCGGATTTTATTTTATTTGGAAACAACGTAATAAAACCAACGTAATTCTGACATTTCAATTGGCAATACTTAATTACGAAACTGTAATTATGTAACCTATTAATTATTTACTTTGTACGTATACGAACGAGTCAAAAATTTGTATGCTTCAAATAACCTAAACCGTTTACCACTTGCGATATTATAAAGTTATCGAGAATCCACGAATACGATACATCGTGTCAAATCGATCGAATACATATCGAATGCAATCGATCGTATTTGATTGTCGAAGGGACAACCAATCAAGTGAACTCATGAAAACGCTTTTCGATACGAACCAATCAACGAATACTCGTTATTCGATAGCGAACATTTGTTACGAGTCGAAACTTCGATAAAGTTAAAGATCACATTTAATTTCGATCATCGAATCACAATCAATTTATATTTCGATTTATCGATTATACGTTCGTACCGTTGACGATCTATCAAGGACTGATCGAACTTGTCCATCGCGAGAATATTAAATTCGTATCATTTTAACCTCCTTTGAACATATCGTCGTAAATGAAATTTGTCCTTTTCCGAAATACGATGCGATACGGAAACATTGTACGCGGTAACGAGGGGTGGGGGGAGGCGATTAAAGGCGAAATAAATGGGAGAAGATTTGGAACGTTTTAAAGGGGGGATCTAAATTTTCTCGACCAATGAGGTTAATCGTACGATGTAAACGTCGCATTACATATGGCGTCAGGAAACCGACGCCATCTAACGACTGGCATTCCTGTTTTTTTCGTGCGGGTAAAACCACGGCTTTCTCGAGCGCGGAACCCCTTTCACGGTTTTGTTTGTAACATCCAGTGTTTTATGTGCATTTCGTTGTGATCCTAGCGATGCCGTGCTTACGGTGAATGAGATGATATACGCGGGAGAGCGTTCACGCGCTATGGAAATGTGTGGGAAGATGAGTTAACCGTGTGTTATAAGCGCGCAGCGGTCAACCTTCCGACAAGTTTAGTACGGGAATCTATCCATATTCAGGACTTGATTGCACCGAGGTAAATACGCGTATTAGTGGGAAACAAGATACGTAAATAGAGTTTTATCGAGTTTCTCGGCCAATCGTTGGAACTTGGTAACAACGTTCGTGTTTATGTTTACCCCTCTAATTACCCCCCTCCCCCCTTTCCATTTTCCGCCCGCCACCCTGCTGCTCTTGCCTTCTCTCTCTCTCTCTCTCTCTCTCTTTGGCTCTCTTGATCTTTCTCTCTCTCTCTCTCTCTCTCTTTCTCTCTCTCTTTCTCTCTCTCTCTTTCTCTCTCTATCAATCGCTTTCTTTCACTCTATCTCACTCATTCCTCGATTTTTTTCCCTCTTTATCTTCGTATGAAAATTCTTTTTTTATTATTATTATTATTATTTTTTGTTCCTTTTCTACTCTGATTCTTACTTTTTGATATTAACCAAAGTGCATTGTTTTCTTTATCATGTAGCATTTTATGCGATTAAAAGCTAATATTTATAATTGATCTTGTAAAAAATCAATCTCTCTTTTATATCTTGAATAATCTACATGCGATTTAAACGTAATGATAAGTCGTCTTGGTGAGACGATTAGTATATGACCTTCTTCAAAGTTTTCAAGATATTAATAGATTCGAATGATATTTTTGGCAAGAATATGTATTTTCTAACTCTGTTAACTTTGATATTTACAATGATATATATATATATATATATATATATATATATGTATATATGTATATATATATATGTCATAATATAATGAACATATTTTTGATTTTTCATGAAGCTTTAGTAGAAGGGTCAAGTAGTGGAGAATGAGTGCATCCGCTGTAAAGTCGTCGATATCTGGAGTAGGAACGTCTCCCACTTCGACTACTCACTCCATGCTTCCGATGAATGCTATGGCTCAAAAAGTAGTTCCTGGAACTGAATCAGGATCTATGAAACCATTAACAGGGACAGGATTAAGCTATGTTACGTTGCAACCACCCAGTCAGCCTCTCAGTTTGGTACAAGATCACAGACCGTCGGTTTACCAAACGCCACCTTACATAAGTAACAATTCTGAAAAGGAGTCAGAATCGGATAAGCTTATACCAAACGGCGTAGAAACTATAAAGGTGGAAACGGAGCAAAGCGTACCAGCTCCTGTAAAGCCTAGCGAACCAAATAGAAACAACAACTTGAGTCCTGAAAATCCGACCCAAGACGAACAACGAGAAACTCCGGTAGAACCAGAAACGATCCCTCATGCCTTAGAATTTTCAGGTTGTAGATGATATTTATTTATATTATCTTTGTTCGTTTAATTATCATAGAATATACTTAATTTAATTTTTTTGATCGAGTGTAATTTCTTTAATAAAATCTTAATATTTATTTATTTTTTTTTTTTCTTTTTTTTTCATTTTTCTTTTCTTTTTACAGCGATGTGTCCCCAAGGACAAAACAAAGTTGAAGAAAAGAAAACTACTGTAAATAATGGCTCTAAAGAAGCTGAAGGTGTGCCAGTTAATGCTTCTCTACAGACAAAGTTAACGACGCATAAAACCGAAGATGCTCAAGTAAAACCAGAAGTTCAAAAAAACAAACCAACGAATCAGAGTGCAAAATTGAGTGGAGATAGTCCACCCGTACAACCATCAAATAATACTTCAAAGCCCGAAACAAAGGTTACGGCTTCGCCGAAAGCCAATAAACGAAAATCTAGAGAATTGAAAGATTTGAAAGGGATATCTGCTACTCCGGATGGGGCAAGTAAACCTAAGAGAAATCGCGTCCAAACGCAACCTTATCAAAGTCCCTTGCCAGAAATAGCGTTGCTTGTCAAAAGTTTAAACAAGTCCCCTGCGACGAAAGCTGCGGATGACAAGCTAATAGTATTCTACAAGTAAGTAATCTTAATCGACAATTTAAGATTGACGATATAACCTAAACCTCGTTAACAAATATTTATACAAATCTTTACATACACGTATCGAAAAATATTGAACCAATGAAACGTGACGAATGTGTTCCTCCTTTTTTTTTGTTTATATTTATTTTATATTCTTTGTTTTTTTTTTTTTAGAAATGAATTTCTGGCTGTGAGAAATGCGGAAGGAAGTTTTTACGTTTGCCAAGCGATGCAAAATATTTATAAATCGAGCAGGCGTATTCGCATACGTTGGTTATCGCAAGATAAGAATAACGGTGAAATTTATTCTCCAGATTTTTACGACTTTATAGGTAATTAAGATTAATTATGTTCTTTTTTCTTTCCATTAATTCGTATTAAAAAAAAAAATATATATATATATATATAAATATATATATCGACCTAGATGTCTCACTCGTTTGTATTATTTTATTGGAATTAATAGATTGTACGTGCATTTGACCGTACTTATGACAACAAAGAGAGAAAGAAAGAGAGAGAGAGAGAGACAGAGATAGAAAGAGCGTTTGTATAGAATTGACGATAGAATATTTCTTTATTTATTTTTCAGATTTCGATTGTATATTAACGAACCTAAATTTGAATAAAATCGATAAAAATAAATTTCAATTAACGAAGATAGAGTTATTGCGTACAGAGAATATATTGAAACGAGCGATCGACGTAGAGGCCGGAGTATCCGAGAAGCCAAGAGTTACGGAGGAACATCCGGATGGACGTGAGTATAAATATATATATATGTGTGTGTGTGTGTGCGTGTGTGTGTGTGCACGAACATTGATCTCGAATAATGTCACGCGAGATCGTTCAACGTTCAACTTCGAAACGCGTATTATTTGAAACCCGTGAACGAATATCTCGCATTTCTCGTTCCAGTCGATTTGTCCCTCTACAAAGATGAGTCGCAGTTAAAGAGAAGAAGAGGAGGAGGTGGAGGTGGTGGCGGTGGCGGTGGAGGAGGTGGAGGTGGTGGTGGTGGAGGAGGAGGAGGAGGTCACGGACCGTACAAGCAGAAACAGGGCCAACGAAAGAAATTGAAACGTTCGGCCAGTTCATCCGAGGACGAGGGTTCCGAGGACGAGTCGAAGGACGAGTCAAAGAAGTCGTCGAAAACGGGACGTTCTAAAAAGGGCTCGGTAAACAAAGCGTTGGCGATCGCTAAATCGGTCGCTAAAGGATCGAGCAGAGCGGAAAGGGCATTAAATAGAAGCACAAAGTCCGGGAACAGTACGACGGGTAGCGAGTCGACCGGTGGCACTGCCGCTGCCACTGCCACTGCAACTGCAACTGCAGCGGCAGTACCCGTGAATAGCGCGGCTACCCCTACGACTCCCATTGATTCAGCTAAAAATAATGGTGCAGATCCGAAAAAGATCGATGCGAAGAAAACGACGACGACGAAGCTGCAACAGCAACAACAACAACAACAGCAGCAGCAACAACAACAACAACAACAACAACAACAACTACAGCAGCAGCAACAACAACAACAACAACAACAGAGCAACAACAACACGAGTGGTGTACCAAGGACGAAGCTTCGTGGTAAGTGAGTTCATTGAGATCCGTTAGTTAAGTTTCTCTGATGTTTCTGTAGCTACGAATGAAATATTATATACAGGACGTTTAGAAATTACTATTGAAAATAACCTGGGGCTTGTTAGACGAGGAACCGAATTGGATTGAGTTTTAAATAATGGGAATTCACGTACGTGAACGGTATCGTCCTGTTAAATAATCTAAGCAAGGGTCGATATAAGCGTTTAAATTTCTCCCTACTACTGGATCAATGATGGTTACTAACGTGTGAATTCTAATTTTAATATATATAAAAGATTGATGCGATGCCTGACAAACGGCTTTAAAACTACATAGTCAAAAGTGTACGTCTGTTTCGTGAAACGACGTTGTTCAAAACACGCCCTTTCCGTACAGAAAAAAAAAAAAAAAAAAAGAAAAAAATCTGGGTACCATTTTTTTTTTTTTTTTTCAATTGGAATTGGAATTTACACACAGTAATGCTCATCGATCTTGAGCAAGTGGTAGATTTTTTTTTTTATTTTTTTTTTTTTATTTTTTTTAACTCGTAAGACGATACGACGTTTCCGAACTTGTATTCCCAATAAAAAAAAAAAAAAAAAACTTTTGTCCCTTCGAAATCCTTTCTACGAGCTTTAGGATCTACGTAATAGAAACTTTTGAACGCTCTGTATAACACATATGTATATATATATATTATAATACGCATGTACAGAGTAATATCTGTATAACTGGAATGATTCGATATCTCTGTTAATATTAAATTTAACGGAAAAGTCTGATACTATTTGTTATATTATCACGAACGGGGGCCAAAATAATGTATTATTTTAAATATTTTTATTATGTTTCTGGTTCTAAAAAAAAAAAAAAAAGAAAAAAAAATAACATTGCAAGGTATTATTATTATTATCATTATTATTATTATTATTATTATTATTATTATTATTATTATTATTATTATTATTATTGTTTAGTTTTTTTTTTAGGCACAATAGTCAGCGAATTCCTTATTCTCATTTATATAGCGAAATGTGCAATTCCTAAACTACGTGAAATATCCAAGAACCCTTTTGGATCTTTGTGTTTCGTATCTAAATTTAAATGTGTGTATGTATGCGTGAGCGTGAGCGCGCGTGCGTGCGTGTTTGTGTCTCTTTGTGTATGCCTGATCTACCGTCCAAACGATTGCATAGATTGAATTGAAATTTATATTAAATAATAAAGTTTACTTCGTACGAGACATAACAATAGAAATAAATTTCGGTTTGGTATAGTGAATTTATTAACAGGTTTCGAAAAAAATAGCGAATTGAATTTCCAAAGTTTGAATTGATTCGTAGAGAAAAAGATTTTTTTTTTTTTTTCTTCATATGCGATGGAATTAAATTAAAATAAATAAAAATTGTCTAGGAATAATCTTTTCGTTATTTTAAACTATATAACAAACAACATTTTAACCATTTATTTGGTGTCGGCCATTCGTTTTGTGTCAACGTCTGTTCAGTCCCCACACAGAAACTTTGTTCTTGTAAATTTTTTTTTTCTCTCCTTCTTTTTGTAATATAACAAAGGGTATATAGACGGAAGAGAAACTGACAAGAAAAGAAAAGAAAAGAAAAGAAAAAAAAAATAAATAAACAATCATCGACTATATTAAGTATCGTAATTACGAGATCGTTTTTATCCGATTTATATAGATTTCATTAATCATGGTATATAAAATTTAATCGATCGATTAATCGATGCGATGATGGATAAAATAAAGATAAGAATAAGAATAGAAATAAAAATAAAATAAAATAAAATAAAATATAAAAATGAAAATAAAAGGATTATTGTGAATATATATAAAGGAATCCAAACTATAATTGCGGTTTTTAAATAATGTTTGTATCATAAATACTTAATACGTTAGATTCAAAGTTAATTATTTCTTCTTGATTCTGTTACCGCACGATTATAACTAGCGTGGGACGAGAATTTGGCGTGGACCTCTTGTGCAAACTGTGAATGCTTTCGCGAATATATATATGGGGGGAGGGGGGGGAACCCACGGGATTGGGAAAAAAATGATTCTGGATCACGTACGATCCGAATCCCGTGGGTTTATTTATATATTTTGAACCGTCAAACGTCTATACACAAAATCCATTTTGGTATGGAGGTATATTTGACCACCATCACCACCACCAACCCCACGCTTGTTTATCGTGCGGCAACAAATTTTCAACCCGACACATTCTCATGCTCTCTTCTCCCTTTCTTTTCTCTCAAATGATTTTCTCAAATTTTTCAAGGACGCCCGGCGCTTAAGACAGACAGACCACATCCGCCAACTTTTTTTCCTCGTCGCCAAATCGCGTCCGCGTTGTTCAAAAATCTACAGGTCAAAAATCTATGGAAAATTCTTTTCTGTTCCTCCCACCCACGACCCTCCCCCTAACCTCCCACTTTTCTTTCTTTTTTTTCTTTTTTTCTCGTCCCACCTAAACCGAATAATGCGATTGTAAAAATAAGTCGAACGTAGATAGCTTTGAATTTATGGTATTTTAATGTAGCTTCGTTTTTATTGTCTTTTTTCTTTCTTTTTAATCATCTACACCTTTCGTTTCTTTTTTTTTTCTTTTTTTTTTTTAACGAATTGTTCCGTTCGATTTTTTTTCTCGTTTTATTTTTTTTTGTTTTTTGTTTGTATGTTTCTTTCGATTTTTTTTTTTTTTTTTTTATAAATCCTATTTCGAATAACATAACGTCAGTCTCAGACTTCTTT
>OU427003.1:7695183-7700183 GCA_911387935.1 Dolichovespula saxonica | reverse complement strand
TCGCACCCTTATTCTGTTCGATCAAAAAGCGCAAATCTAAAAAAGATATCAGAGAGAAAGAGAGAGTAAGAGAGTTATACCATCTCTCGTTCGTTAATCTCTCGCGAATTATGCGATATAATACCTTGTTATCTACATCCTCCCGTTTAACAACAATCATAAAGCCGTCGTCACTTGCGAAAATTTTTATCGAACGTTTCGTACCATACATCGAGTAACGATTAACGTAAACGCAACAAACTTGGATGTAAAAATAATAGGTGTATCCGTTGAGAGGGTTAATTTTTTTTTTCTATTTATTTTCTTTTTTCCTCCGAGGACCCATTATATGCGAAGATGAGAGAGAGAGAGGGAGAGAATAACGAACAAAAAGAAAAAAGAAAGAAAATAAAATGGTAAATGTAACCGAGAGAGCGTTGAAAATCGAAATTTTGTTTTTCTCTATTTTTTTTTCTTTTTCCAAAAGTGGAGAAGTAACGAGAAACGATGTATTAAATGTATAAGTGCTCTTACCGAAACGTTTAACGATAAACGACGACGACACAACAACCAAAATAAATAAAAAAAATTACGAAAAGGGAGAAAAAAGCAGAGAGAGAGAGAGAGAGAGAGAGAGAGAGAGAGGGACGGGAGAGCGAAAGAGCAGGCTAAACACGATCGTAGTTTTAAACAATTCTGACAAACAAATTATTGACTCGGTAAAGTATGTTTAACAATAAGAAGTTGTACCTGACGCTTTTTATTCGACACGTTCGGGACTCGTCGTTCTACATACATAAATAAATTACATACATACGCGTACGTAGATACGTGTTTGAAAAAGAAAATAATAAAAATATCCTATCGGGAAGAAGAAGATCGTTTGTTATCGTCAATTTTATTATATCGAGGAAATATACTCCCGCCAGGTTTGCAAATAGTTGTTCGTCTATCGTCTAAATTATAATAATAATAATGATAATGATAATAATGATAATAATAATAATAATAATAATAATAATAATAATAATAATAATAAACGACGATGATAATATTTTCGATTGTAAAAACGAAAAAAAAAAAAAACAAAACGAAACAAAATCAAAGAAACGCGAGTTTCCTCCCCGTTCTCCACACGCTTGGCTAAAGAATATAATTTAAGTGGTTGTTGTTTCTTTTTTCTCCTTTTTTTTTTTTTTCTTTTCAATCGTTCAGACATACATAAATATTTAACCATCGATTACACACCACCATCGTAAATACCCTGTGCTCTCGCTTAATCATTACAAATCGCACGAGGTTAATTAATATTAGCTTCGGAAATGTTGGATTAAAAGAATGAGAATGATATTTGTGGTCGCGACGGTACGACGAGTGTATATCCACGCATGTTCAATATATATATATATTTATTTATTTATTTATTTATTTATATAAATATATATATATATATATAAATAAATAAATAAATAAATAAAAGAGAAGAGTAAACGGAGGAAGGCAACCAACGATGTAATATAAAAATGTTTTAATAAATATCGATAGAAAAAACGCTACGCAAAATATATATACAAGTGGTTACAAAGGTCAATATAAAATTACACGCCTGGTTTAAAACGATGATAATAATAATAAGGTCGCGCGTCCAGGACTAAATTGTACAGTAAATATCTGTCGTCGCATTTTATTCGAATATTAGTAACATTAATTACTATTATTATTGGATATAATCGTAATATTCCTCATTAAGAGATTTGATATAAAAAATATTGTCATGTTCTTTTTTTTTTTCTTTCCCATTGTTCAGGTGATACGAATATATATATAAATATATAAATATATATATATATATATATATATATATATATATATATATATATATACACGTCATGCATCCTTTCGAATGATATATAAATTATGCGCAATTTAATAATACTATATATAATAATACTAGCACGAATGTAATGTGTTAAAAATAGGTCGAAAATTAACGATTGGCGGAAAGAAATTCGTTTTAACGAAAACGAAACAAAAACAAAGAAAAAAAAAAAGAGAGAAAAGAAAAAAGTAAAAAATGAAAAGGAAAAAAAAATAATTAAAAGAAGAAAAAAGCAAAAACGAAAAAAATGAAGAGACGAAAAGAAGGCAAATACAAAACAAAAAAAAAAAGAAACGAGCGCTGTGTATTTTTTATACAAAATCGTTTGAAAAAAAGGGGTTCCAACGTTTTTAAAAATGGCACATGAAACGAATGAAAATCATTGTGTGGTAGTTGTTAAATAAAGCAGATTACAAGGCACTATTAAAAAATTAATTATCACCGTGTTTTCATACGATAAAACCTTCTCTCCTAATTTTGTGTTTGTTGTGTCTGTGCGAGCGTGTATGTGTGTATGTGTGTGCGCGCGCGCGCGCTCAAAAATCGACATTTTTCTTTATCTTTTTCTTTTTTTCCATTTTTCTTTTTTCGACAGACACCCGCTAATACATTTCAAATAGGAATGACAACCCGTACGAATATCATTTTTATTATCAAGATAGATCATTTTCGTTGATGCGCTTCAAGTGTCATAACATTTCGATAATCACAAACGATCCAATATTTTTATTTTCTTTATTTTTTTTTTTTTTATGGTACCAAAAGTCAAGTAATATTATCAACAATTTTTTGTTATTTTTTCTTAAAATTTTCTTTTTTAAACATTTGCACTGACAATTATTATCATCATTATTTTTTTGTTCACTTTAAGACGACCAAGCTGCAAAGAAAGATTTTTTTCGCTGGAGGGGAAAAGAAAAGAAATGTGAGTTGTAAAATTATTTCTTCGTTCTCGTTGAAAAACTTTCGTTTAAACGCCGCGCTTGTATTTCAGATTTTTCTTTAAAGTTCATAGTATATATATATATATATATATATATATATATCGGGTCGATCGATCATTCGATTGGAAATATATTATATATAATTTTGTTTCATAATTTATACGTAATCCATTGTCGAAACGTGATCGCTAAAACTCTTTCTTACGTATTTCGAAATAAAGTTCTTATTTATAATACATATATATATATATATATTATAAATAAATATATATATATAAAGTTTCGCTTTTACAACGCGATACATCTCTACGAAATATTGTCAAGAATTTTAAAGCATTCTATGATATATATGTGTATGTATGTATATATATATGTGTGTACATATATATATATATATTCTTAATAATAAAACGTAGCGCCTGAGATCTTTCATTCAATCTTAATGTGCGCAGGAAAAAACCTGTTTTTTATTTATTTATTTATTTATTTTTTTATTTATTTTCGTTTCCTTTTCTTCCTTTTTTTCTCTTTTTTCTTTTCTTTTCTTTTCTTTTCTTTTTAACGCGAAATGATTACATGCACGTATTTACAACATCAGTTATACTCGATTGTTCATACGAAGCGTATTCGTTCGATCGATTGTTCGTTATTATGCGCACGAGAGTCTTAAATATGCGCAGTAAGATCCTTTTTTTTGATTGTTCGGTGCACGAAAACGTATTAAAAAAAAAAAAAAGAAAGAAAGAAAAAAACCGAAAGAAGAGACTACACCCCAATGGTTTTATTTTTCGAACTTTGCTTATTCTATGTTTATTCGCATTGATCAATGGATTACTTTCGTTGATTAAAAATGTAACATCATAATTTATTTTTAACGTTGCAAAATATTGTCTCTCTCCCTCGTACTCGTACGCATCTCTCGTCGTTATCGATTATTACTCGTAGGCCGATGAAAAAAAAAAAAAGAAAAAATACGGAACGACGACGATTCGTTCGAAACTTTACAAAAAAAGAGAGAGAGAGAGAGAAAATAAGCACCATTATAATAACAGGTTGGTGGGGTCGTCCTAGGCGCGTGCTTGAAATTTTTCTTTCAGCTACTCGTTAATTTAATTTAATTTAATTTAATTTAATTTAATTTAATTTAATTTAATATAATTTAATATAATTTAATTTAATTTAATTTAATTTAATTTAACTTATCTTAACTTAACTTAATTTAATTTAATTTAATTTAATTTAATTTAATTTAATTTAATTTACTTCATTTGAATTCGCGCGTTGAGATTCGATAATAATGCATTTATAAGTCGCGAGTAAATCGTACTACACGTACCGTTACCCATCATCCCCCACCACTGATTCTTATCGGAGTCAATTTTTCGTCAATGACACTTCGTCATCACGTCGATCAAAAAGAGAAAAAAAATAAACAAAAAAAAAACAAATGTCTTCTCCCCTTTTACACGGTTCCCGGTCCTGGTTCCGGCAGAGACATTACCAACATTCTTTTTTTGTTACTATTATTATTATTACTTTGTTTTCTGTCGTCAAACAACTGCATCCCCGGTGACAAAATATCCTGTGGGGGAAGACAAAAGGGATACAATTCGGGAAGAAGCATATAATAAAAAAAAAAAAAAAAATCTGTTCTCTCTCGGAAGTTCGTCGAGAGGGATGAACCACCCCGATAATTCATCATTCGTTACGATCCTAAAAAAAATTTCAATCTCTGGTACGATATCGTCGAGTATCGTACACGTATAAGCACAAAGCATCATCATCATCAGCAGCAGCAGCAGTCGTAGGAGTCCATCTTTCGGAGTAAAACACGACGTACTTATGTATAGTTTTGTGGAATAAAAAAAAAATCAAGAAAAGAAAGGAAACTATCTCACAAAAAAAAAAATAGAAATAGATGGAAGAAAGAAAGAAAGAAGAGCGACAACATCCTGGACACACAGATAGAGAAAGAGAGAATCGATTCTCTTTTTGTCCGAAAACATTTCGTCGATGAAACGAAATGACGGATATTTCCGTCGATGAAATACGGAACGACGGATTTTTCCGTCGATGAAATACGGAACGACGGATATTTCCGTCGTTAGAACGAAACGACGGATTTTTCCGTCGATGTAACGAAACGACGGATTTTTCCGTCGATGAAACGAAACGACGGATTTTTCCGTCGATGAAAT
>OU427003.1:7667683-7692683 GCA_911387935.1 Dolichovespula saxonica | reverse complement strand
GTGTATGAAAACTGAGATTGTTCTTTTCCATGTTTGCCTGTATTATCTCCAACAATTGTTGCCTCTGCAACGCGCCGCTACGTTTACGTTGATTGGCGTTTAGTAAAGGCGTGAACGGGGAAAAAGCTGGCGAGGTATCGCTGTCCTCGCTGACATCACCCTCCGAACTGTTCGAATAAGGCGACGGTAAATGGGGAACAACAGGGCCGACCCTCCTACGGAGTTCTTCCTGTTTAACGCGGCTGCTTCGCGTGTTCTCGGCGTCGTCCTCGCTGTGCGTCTCTGCTTCTCTTTGTTGCGTCTGAAATAAAACGAAATAAAATAAAAATAAAAGAAAAGAAGAAGAGGAGGAGGAGGAGGAAGAAAAAAAAGCAGCTTGCGATGAGGAGAAAGATAAAGAGAGAATGAAAAGAAATACGATCGCTCTCTCTCACTCTCTCTCACTCACTATCTCTCTCTCACTATCTCTCTCTCTCTCTCTCTCTCTCTCTCTCTCTCTCTCTCTCTTCTACTGGCCACGCGGTTGTATAAGCGCAGTATACAAACTACCCCATAATTTATCGGACCACTTTCAAATTTACCGCTGGACCGTTCGAAACAAGGAAGAATTCAAAATACTCGAGAAAAAGAAAGAGAGAGAGAGAGAGAGAGAGAGAGAGAGAGAGAGAGAGAGAGAGAGTTTCGGGGTTCGACTGGTCTCGCCGCCCTGTTCTGTGTAAAGACTCTCTATCTCTCTTTTCCTAGCCATAAAAATAAGAAAGAAGAAAGAAGAAAGAAAGAAAAGAAATAAAAAGTGGGAGAGAGAAAAAAAATATATATATATATATATACAGTAGAAAAAGAGAACTCTTCAAAAAGTCCGACAACAACAATACCGAGTGAATAAACCATAAAAATAAATTAAATAAACAGTGAACGGACGACGCTAGAGGGATAGTTGGAGTAGGATGAGGATGAGGATGAGGAGGAGGATAAACAGAGAGAGAAAAAAAAAAGAGAGAGAGAGAGAACTCGAGAGCTTACCACAACTTCCGTTAGAAGGGTACACAGAACCGTTTTCCAGGAAGTTTTCTTCCTGGTAGAGAAAGAGAGAGAGAGAGAGAGAGAGAACAAAACTCACGAGAAATAATCTCGTCCATCCTTTCGTGCGGTCTAAGAAAATTTATTGGAAGAGAAAGAGAAAGAATAAAGAGAAAGAGAGACAGAGATAGAGAGAGAGACCTGGGGTCTGGTATTAAGTGAGGGTGGTCGCATTCATTCGACCGAACGAGAGAAAGAGAAAGAAAGAGACTAACGAAAGAAAAAGAGAGAGAGAGAGAGAGAGAGAGAGAGAGAGAGAAAGACGAGACTACTGATGGTCTCTCACCTGACATCGATGCCGAATCGGTCTTCTCCTTCTAGGAACTTTGCGCGAGCCATGAGTGGCATGCGTTTGAGTTGTAGTCGAGTGATGATGATGACTACCACCACCATTACCAGTACCATTACCAGTACCAGTACCAGTACCAGCACCGGTACAGGAGGCCGCGTGCTTGACGTGGCAGCAAGGAGGCGAATTAGCCGGCAAACTCGTCGTAGTTGTCGTCGTCGTAGTGGTCGTTGTAGTTGGCCCTTGCTGAGAATTCGGGCAGGTGGTACCACCACCACCACCACCACCACCACCAACACCAACACCAACACCACCAGCACCACCACTACCACCACTACCAACACCAACACCACCAGGACCACAGCCAACACCACCACTGCTATTACTGCGCGTTTGTTGTCCGGCACGCTGATCGGGCGATACAGTCAGCTTGACCTTAATCGTTTTACTGCCGCACGGTGGCACTTGGATGGACCTACCAAGTGTGTCGTAAATGGTCGTAACAAGGCCGGCTATATCGTCCTTCGTTATCTTCCCATGGCCGTCGAAGTCGTAGAGGGTAAATGAAAACTCTTGCCTCCTACGATCGCCCTCGGCGACCGACACGTCGCACTCGAATTCCTGCGAACAATCACAAACTCCGTCCAGTTCTATTTTTTTTTTCTTTTTGTTTTGTTTTGCTTGTTTTTTTTTTTGTTCATTTATATATATATATATATATATATATATATATACCTATATATATAAATATATATATTAAAATTTCAAATATATATATCATGAATATACATATATACATATATATATATATATCTACCTATATATATATAAAAATTTAAAACATATCATGTATATATATATATATACATCGACCTATATATATATATATATAAAAATTTAAAACATATATATCATGAATATATATATATATATATATATATATATATATATATATAGATATATATAGATATATATATAAAAATTTCAAATATATATATCATGAATATACATATATATATATATATATATATATATATATATATATATATGTATATATATATAAAAATTTAAAACATATATCATGAATATATATATATATATATATATATATATATATATATATATATAAATGAACAAAAAACTTTTACATATTTAATGATAACTTTAATAATACTTTTATAAATAAAATGAACAAAAAAAAACGCTACCCTCTGTATTACCTTCGACGACTGAAACAATATATAGGAAAAAGATGTGGAGAAAGAGAGAGAGAGAGAGAGAGAGAGAGAGAGAGAGAGAGAGAGGATTTTGACTTTGGGATCCCTTCGCGACCGTCGTAAAAGAGAACTTTACGATAGCCGCCAACGAACGGACGGTGGTCTTTCTCTCTCTCTCTCTCTTTCTCTCGTAGGACAAGTTTCTTGTAAAGTTTCTTAGACGGGTCGAGAAATACGAGATATAGCCTGAACTTGACGTTCGAACGCGTATCGATGTCGAGATATCGATATCTCTTGGTTGGTAAAACTCAAGGATAGTTTTAGGGGGTCTTCTCGTCGTTTATTATATTTTATTCTATCGTTATACATTATTTCACGTCATCGTCTTTAACCCGATAATGTTTTTTTCTTCTTCTTACGTAAACTACAAAAAAAAAAAACGGTCTACAAAATTCTTTTCTTTTTTTTCTTTTTTTTTTAATGTACGAATGTATCACTTTCATTGCTTTATTCATTTATTTATTTTTCCTTTTTACTTTTTTTTTTTTTTTTAAATTAGAATTTCTCGAATTGAAACAGGAAGTAAAGTGAAACTATGATATAATCGAGAAGTAAATATATATATATATATATATATACGCGTGGTGATATCATTGTTAACAGTTCTCTAAAGTCGATATTTAATCACCTTATATCCCCCTACCCTATCAAACTTTATGCATACGTGCGTTAGCTATTCTAAACACAGGATGCCAGAGAGCGACCACTACACACCACTACTACTACTACACTACTACTCTACTACACCAACACCAACACCAAACCAACACCAACACCAACACCAACACCAACACCGGAGTAGTAGTCGTCCCCAAGTACGATTACCTCTCGCGTTGCCACGTGGCACGTAACGTGTTTACACGAACTTGTGTTCACGGGCACACGCAACGCACAATGGATCCAACTTCCACGAAATGACCCCTTTTATAGAGCAACCATTTTAACCGGAGCTCTATACTAACTAAACCGCACACCGTTCTCCGATCGACATAGTTCGACAAGAATTTTGCGCCGCGTGCGTCAACTCCAACGAACCAACCATCCATATCGTATATGTATTATAAATATATAAATAAATAAATAAATAAATATATATATATATATATATATTGGATCGTTAAGGATGAAATTTCTAGAAAAAAAAAAAAAAAAGTTACACTTGGCAATATTATTAATTAAAAATTTCATCCTTGGCGACTTAATATATAAATCGCATTACATCGTATCGGTGACACCACCTTTTTTGTCCTCGAGAAAATAATTATAAAACTGGATGATTTCTAATTCTAAAAAAAAAAAAACCTTTTGTCTTGTCCAAGTATGCCGGATCCTCGTAATTTTTCATTAAGATCGTACGAGAAAAGAAATTTTTTTTTTTACTCTACTCCTCTCACTCGCTCGGCGATAAACATTTATCCTTCCCATTTGTCGATAGATCGTACGAAGTAGATAACAAAAAAAAAAAAAAATAAATAAAAAACAAAAAAAGATTCAGCAGACGCAATCACTTCCGGTTTGCGATGTTCCACGAGAAATTTTTCTTTCTTCGTTGTATCATCCTCATCATCATCATCATCATCATTATTATTATTACTATTACTATTATTATCATCATCCCTACTACGTCTTGCTTTCTTTCTTTTTTTCTTTCTTTCATTCTTTCTTTCTTAGACATCTTCATCGGAGTCGACAAGAAATGAAACCGAGGACTGAGGGACTAAAAGGCAAAAAAAAAAAAAAAGAAAAAAAAAGGAAAGAAAGAGAAGAGAGAGAGAGAGAGAGAGGGAAGAAGGAGGAGGAGGAGGAGGAGGAGGGGAGGGGGAGAAAAAAAAGAAAGAGGGTAAAAGTGGAATGGTACCTCGAAGCTGAGCTGTTTCGTCGTACTGCTGGTAGGCCGTTCGTCATTTCCTGGAGCCGGTGGTGCCGGACTGGCGGTGGTCCTCCCATCGACCGTAACCTGTGGCGATTCGGCTGTTAATGGGGGTGAGCCGGTGCAGGGCGTCGCGACGCTCCCTAACAGTTCCTCCGAATCGCTACCCTCTGTATTACCACCGACGACTGAAACAACAATAAAAGGAATAACGAAAAATTCACGAAAATCAAACACGTCATTCCTTTCCCTTTTGTTTTTCTAATTTTATTCCTCTCTTATTTTATTTTATTTTTTTTTTTGTTGTTGTTCTTTTTTTTAGCAAGGGACACGAATCCCGATAAATCATCGACGAGTCCACACCCGAGTTAAACAACAAGAATGATAAAAAATCGATCGTTTTAACGATCCGCGCGAGTTCAAAGCGAACGCGTCATTGAAATTGTCAATAATTGGGGAGAACTCAGGATACACTACACTACACTACAACTAAATTATACTTTTCTCTCTCTGTCTTTCTCTCTCTTATATATGTATATATATATACCACCCATAAATACCGCAACAAAACATGAATCACTCTCCGACACTACTCTCTCAAAGGCACGTCGGAAAGATTATCGTCAAAAGTGATTTTGACTCGAGTGCGCGCGTGTGCACGCGTGTACGTGTTAGTGTGCATGAGTGTGCGTGGAACACGATGACTCATCGTCACTCTCCTTTCGCATATCCTAAGGATTTTCTTTCTTTCTATTTCTTCGCGAGCCAATAGAACAATGATTAATATTATACACTTATATAATAACGATAATAATAATCCACCTATGACGTATCTACAAACGTGCAATAATAAATCAGACTTAACGGGTTTCTTGTTTGTTTGTTTGTTTGTTTGTTTGTTTGTTTTTTTGTATGTTCGTTTTTGCTTTTCATCGGATAATAATTTATATCGCGAGAAGACCGATGATCCATATATCACGATCGATCGAAATAAAACCGGGTAAATGCTTCTCGATAATTGCAACGTCATCACTACGACATTACACACCGTCACAATGATAGATCATCGTCCTTTCAACCCCCGTTGTGTTTTTTTTTATCCAATCACCGTCGAACGTTATCGCGCACCACCACAACCACCCCTGCATTCCTCCCTTCGTTGCGTTTGAACAACGAAACCCCGTACTGCGTACAGGTGGAGACATTTTTTATTTAACGAAAGGTTCCAATGCGATCGCAACGATGTTTCTTTTGCTTGGAAAATAAAAACAAATGATATGTATTATTTGAATATTCGAGATTGTAATAGAACACAACACAAATGATATGTATTATTTGAACATTCCAGATTGTAATAAAAAACAACAAGACACAAATGATATGTATTATTTGAACCTTGCAAATTATAATAAAACACAAACGCAATACTAACGATATGTATTATTTGAATATTTCAGATTGTAATAAAAAACAACAAGACACAAATGATATGTATTATTTGAACTTTGCAAATTATAATAAAACACAAACGCAATACTAACGATACGTATTATTTGAACATTCCAAATTATAATAAAACACAACACAATACTAACGATATGTATTATTTGAATATTTCAGATTGTAATAAAAAACAACAAAACACAAATGATATGTATCATCTGAACATTCGAGATTGTAATATAACACAATACAAATGATACGTATTATTTGAATATTCAAGATTGTAATAAAACACGATACAAATGATATGTATTATTTGAACGTTGCAGATTGTAATAAAAAAAACAACAAAACACGAATGATATATATTATTCGAATATTCAAGATTGCAATAAAACACAACACGAACGATATTTATTATTGAAACATTCCAGAACGTAACAGAACACAACAGAAATAATGTATCGTTTGAACATTCGGGATTCTAATGGAAGAAAAAGAAGTAACCTTAGAAAAAAACAGACAGAGAGAGAGAGAGATAGATAGATAGATAGATAGAAAGAGAGAGGTAATAGATTTGAAAAATTCTTATCGGGAAATCGGTCGGGCAATTTATCGGAGTCGCTCGGATATCCGTGCGCAACGATGAGAAATAAAGAGAAAGAGAGAGAGAGAGAGGGGGGAGGGGGAGGGAGAGGGAGAGAGAGAGAAATTCATTTAGATTCTCTCAACGGTTAATCGTACTCTGTACGGCCTTTAGTGTGTTAGTGTGCGGTGGGCTGGTTGACTGGCTGGCTTCGCTTGGCGGATCAAACGACACCGACACACGACGGACGACGAGCTGGGACGGACGGACGAACGATTGTGCCGCGAGAACCTCTCTCTCTCTCTCTCTCTCTCTCTCTCTTCTCTCTCTTCTCTCTCTCTTTCTCTCTCGTTCTCTTTGCCGGACGTAATTCCGTCGTCCAAGCTTTCGCTGACTGTTTTATAACTACGAGAGACAGAGAGAGAGAGAGAGAGAGAAGCTTGCCGACGCTCTTTGCGCTCGTTTATACCACAAATATACTTTGGTATATATACGGCACAACCAACAACAACAACACAACAACAACACGATACTACAGCGCAACGCTATAACACAACAACAACAATAACGACAATAACGACAATAACGACAATAACGACAATAACGACAGTCTTTACTATCGCTGCTAAGGCCAGTCTCGTTATGTTATTAATTTTTGTTGCTAAAAGCTAATTTTATTAAATTTTTGTTGGTGTTGTTAATGATGCTGCTGATGTTTACTAATCTTTTGCTGGTGTTGTTGCCGATGCTGCTAATGTTATTAATTTTTGTTGCTGAACCTAATTTTACTAAACTTTTGTTGATTTTATTGCTGATGCTGCTAATGTTATTAATTTTTGTTGCTAAAAGCTAATTTTACTAAACTTTTGTTGGTGTTGTTACTGATGCCGCTAATGTTTACTAATGTTTTGCTGATATTATTGCTGTTGCAAATGTTTACTAATGTTTTGCTGATGTCGTTGCTGCTAAGTAAGAAGAAGAAGAAGAAGAAGAACAAGAAGAAAAAAAAAAGATGCAGCAGAGTATTGTAGAAGCATCCTGTAACCCTAACGTATAAAACTCTATGGCTAATACGTCATGCATAATATCTGCTCCTGGTGCTGCTGCCACAGCTGCAGCTGTTTGCTAACATAAAAATCTAAATAAATGCATTACATCGTTCAATCTTTATCCTGCATTTTTTTTTCTCTTTTCTTTTTTTTTTTTTTTTTTTTTGATTTCATAAGATGACGTTATTATTGTTGTTGTTGTTGTTGTTGTTGTTGTTGTTTTTACTGCGATAGAAACGAAACGAAACGAAACGAAACGAAACAGGAAAGTTGTACCTTTACGAGCAACGTGTAATCGTTCATCTTCGTTTACGCTCTCGAATATAACGGTATATAAAATCCAAACGACGCTTTACCAACTCTAGTTACGAAGAGAAAGCGAGAGAGAGAGAAAGAGAGAGAGAGAGAGAGAGAGAGAGAGAGAGAGAGAAGAGGTTGAATAAGAGAGAGGATTTTTCTTTTTTTTATTCTAACTAGGATGCGTCACTTTTGAAAAAGAAAGAAAAAGATAGAAAATGTGTGTGTGTGTGTGTGTGTGTGTGTGTGTGTGTGTGTGTGTGTGTGTGTGTGTGTGTGTGTGTGAGAGAGAGATTACTACAATTAAAATACATAATCCTATATTAAAAACGAAAAAAAGAATCCTTCCTCTTTTATTACGAACAGGATGCACAATTTTCTAAGTTCAAAGAAAACAAATAAAATAAAATAAAATGAAATAAAATAATTATCACCGAATAAAAAAAAAGCATCCCCATTTGCTTCGATTTTCTGAGTTCGGAATAGGATGCATAATTTTTGTAAGTTCGAACGAATAATTATAAAAAATAAATAAATAAATAAATAAATCAATCAATCAATCAATCAAAAAGAGAAAAAGATCGAAGAGAAAGATGAAGACTCGTCGCTCTAAAGAATCTTAGATTTAAAAAATAGAAACTCTCGTCGTTGTTTCACTGCCATTTATTTGTATAAACAAATTATGCAGCGTTACTCGTAATTTTAAATAAAAACGCAAGAGAACCCGACCAACTTGGTCAAAGAAGGTTTCGGTGTCATAGCACAGTAAATCAGTGTAGTGTAACGTTCGACGACGCATACCACACAACACAACACAACCGTGTGTGTTTCTCTCTCTCTCTCTCTCTAACTCACACTGTCATTTCATTCGTTCATTCGTTCATTCATTCATTCGTTCGTTCATTCGTTCATTCGTTCGTTCGTCGTAATGCAGGAAAAAAAAAAGGTTTTCAATCGATACCGATTTCCGTACTTTCGTCGTTTTTCTCGTATTATATTTTATTTTATTTTATTTTTCTTTTATTTTATTTTTTTGTACGAAAGGCGAGTTTCCATACTTTGCGTCCCGTTTCGAAAAAGAGGGACACATTGTCTATGAAAGGAGCGTTGAAAGCTTGGACCTCTATATATCTATCTTCCCTCCTCGTTATTCCTCTTTTATTCTTTTTCTTTTTTTACTGCTTTGTTCAGTTTATATACACACACACACACACATATATATATATATATATATATATATATATATATATATACACATTTTTATATATATATATATATACACATTTTTATATATATATATATATATATATATATATATATATATATATTGTCCTCTTTTAATCAAACGTAAAAAAAGCGTATATCGAGAAAATGACGAAAGAATAAAAAAAAACAAAAGATCATGAGAGTTGGAGTAGCTTTTTCAAGTTTTTAGTTTCTTCCGTAGGATTATCATTGAAAATCGATTATCCGTTGAGGAACTTTTACGATCTCCTTTCGCGATAATTCATTTTCCAATACAAGCTTTTACAATTGGAATTTTTCTACACACACACACACACACAATTATCATTTCATATTGGATATATATCAATTCAATGGATCAGATTAAATCAAACATTATAACGCGATCAAATATTGAACCGCGATAGATAAGTTGAGAAACGCTGTATTGGTGATGGTGGCATGGTGGTGATGTTGGTAGTATGGTGGTATGGTAGTATGGTGGTGATGGTGGTACAGAGTATATAGACAATCGAAAAAGATAAAGAAAAGGGAAATGAAAAAAGAACAAAGATAAAGGAAGAAAAAGAAAATAAAACGAAAAGAGGACCCCTACTACTTCACGCCGAAAGATCGTCATCGAACCCGAAGAAGAACGAGAAGAAAAAAAAAGAAAAAGAAAAAGAAGAAGAAGAAAAAGAAGAAGAAATAGAAAAAGAAGAAGGAGAAGGAGAAGAAGAAGAGATTCGTTTTTCATTTGGTCGGCTCTGTCTGTAAAATTTTCCGATCGTTTAGGACAATCCCACCCCCATAAGCCGGAGAGATTTCTTCCTTTTCTCTTTCTCTCTTTATTTATCCCTCTTTATCTCTCTCTCTCTCTCTCTCTCTCTCTCTCTCTCTCTCTCTATCTATCTATCTCTTTTCTTGTTTCTTTCTTTCGTACATCTTTATGAACGACCGTGGTCGCAACCGTCCGTAGTAAAGGTTCGGCACTTTTAAAAAGCGATGCCCATCTCTCTCTCACTCTCTCTCTCACTCTCTCTCTCACTCTCTCTCACTCTCTCTCTCTCTCTCTCTCTCTCTCTCTCTCACTCTCTCTGGCTGGCAGGACCCGTAGCGATCTAGGTATTTTCCTAGAAGCAAAAGTAGCGTCGGTCATCGGTCGAAGAGCCAAGCAAGAAGCAGCACCACAGCACACGACGCTTTACACAAGCACACAACACACAAAATAACACACAACACACACACACACAGCACACACATAACGCGCGCGGACCGACAAGAACACACAATACATACACTCTCTCTCTTTCTCTCTGTTTTCTTCTCTGCCTGAGGCCGCTATTATTGTTGGCTTCCAGGAAGAGAGAGAGAAAGAGAGAGAGAGAAAAAGAGAGAGAGATAAAGAGACCCGACCGAACGGACGCCTCTTCTTCTTCTTTTCCTTCCTTCCTCTCTCTCTCTCTCTTTCGTTTCAAGTCTCTACGTACTTCTACGTACCCCCATACTCTATCTCTCTCTCTCTCTCTCTCTTATACTCATACGTACATATAAGTAACGTGGTGTGTATCATCGACAGTAGTAAACCTCCATCTTCTTTCTCTCTCTTTCTATTTCTCTCTTTCTCTTTCTCTCTCTCTTTCTCTCTTTCTCTCTTTCTCTCTTTCTCTCTTTCTCTCTTTCTCTCTTTCTCTCTTTCTCTCTCTCTTTCTCTCCAGGCTCATCCCTTTCGTGAGGCCGCTTCCTCTGCTGCTCCTGACTGCTGTTGCTGTTGCTGTTGCTCCTGCTGCTTCTGCTTCTACGACCTTCTTCTTCTTCTTCTTCTTCTTAGTCTTCACTTTCTTTTTTCCCCTTTCGATTCTTCTTCTTCTTCTTCTTATCGTCCTCCTCCTCTTCTTCCTCTTTCCTTCATTCTACTTCCAACCTCCCTTCGTCATCCTTACCAAAAGAGAGCTCTTTTTTTTTTTTATACTCTTTCCTTCGTTCCTTGTGTCTCTCCCACCCCTCTCACTCCCCTCCCACTCTCCTCCCCCCATCGGTGCGTACAATAAAGCAGGAGACCGCATTTTGTTGCGAGCAATCTCTTCTCTCTCTTTCTCTCTCTTTCTCTCTCTATCTCTTTTCCACAGAGAGGGGTCTTCCTAATTACCCGGAAGGAAGAGAGAGAGAGAGAGAGAGAGAGAGAGAGAGAGAGAGAAAGATATATATATATATATATATATATATATACATATATATATATATATATATAACGCCTGAGTAAAGGGAAGAAGATGGTGGAAGTAAAAGGGAAAAGAAAAGGGACAAAAAATAATTTCGAGAGGATCAAAGGAAAGTTCCCTTCCTTTTCTTTTCTTTTCCTTTCCTTTCCTTCCCTCTTCCACCCTCTCCCACCCTCTCACACCCTTTCCAATACGATCGATCGAGAAAAACGTTCTCGCATCGATTTCGTGAAAAATTCTGCGCCAGTAGGAAAAGTGAGAGACGACGACGATGGCGTCGTGTATTTTTCGAGTACAATTTTGTTTTCTCTATAAAACAAAAAAAAGAAAAATAGAAAGTAGCACGGGCAGAGGGTCGTTCAATTTTTAATGTCATTTACAACTGACAATTGTTAATAACGCGAAACATCGTATCATTCCTCACAATCGGATGTTATCGATTATGTCGTACAAAGATCGATTTAAAAAAGACGAATAAAAAAGACAAAAATGGCTGACATATTATACGAAACAAAATAATTTAAAAAAAATTACACGTACGTACGTTTGTACGTATATTCAAAGTACAAAGATAAATTTCAAGAAGAAGATTGAATAAAAAAAAAAAAAAAAAAAAAAAAAATATGCCTGACATATTATACGAAACAAAATTTTCTAAAATACAACGTACGTACGTACGGTATGTGTATCGATTAGGAAAGTATATACAAGTCGAATATGCACGACGCAATGCGGTTTATACAGAAGTTTGGTTCATATAAGAGAGACCACGACTACTACCCGACTTAATCTTCGATCGATCGATCTCTCTCTCTCTCTCACACAGATCAATTCCTCTTGGTGATCATTAACACAACTCTCTCTCTCTCTCTCTCTCTCTCTCTCTCTCTCCTTCTCACGGTCGAGTATTCCTTGCTCTTTTTATAGTCCCTTTTCAGTGTGCCCTAATTCTCTATCTCTCTCTCTCTCTCACTCCTCTCTTCATTTCTTTCTTTTATTATTCCTTCTTGGTCGTTGTTTGTCAATAAAAATACGCTACGTCGGTAAAAAAAAGGGGTGGAACGCGAGATGGGTGGCGGGGAGTGTTCAAAGGGTGTAACAGTATGGTGGCGGAGGAGGGAGAGGGGACCAAGAAGAACGTCTACGAAAGATTTTCTCCTACTTATCTCGAATAATGGGAGAGGCGGATAAAAAGGAAGTAACGGGGATCGTCGAAGGTATGATTTTTAAAAAGAAATTCTTCGTGAAAGAATTCGTCGTCTTCGTCGTCAAGGATTACTTATACATATATATATATATATATATATATATATATATATTTGACCACTTTTTATTTAATACTACTTCTTTCCTATCGAGATTCTTTTCTATCGAGATTTACTATCGAGATTTACTATCGAGATTTATTTCATCCGAACTGTCTGTCTGTCTGTTCTGTCTGTCTGTTCTGTCTGTCTGTTCTGTCTGTCTGTCTGTCTGTGTAGTGTGTTTGTGTCTGTGTGATAGTAAGTATATATATAATATATCCTACGTTTTACATATATGTACATATGTATGTATCCGTACATACGTACGATTACTGTACATATATAAAAGATCGAATCGATTCGTCCAATCGCATTGAAAACTTTTGTGCCGACAATGATGATGACGATGATGATGATAATCATCCATCCATTCCCTCCCCCTCCTTATGAGTAGCTCAATCCGATCAAATATTTGATGATTAATCAAACGCTATCTACTCAACTCTACTCTACTCTACTCTACTCTATGGGGAGAAGGTATCGATCTCATAAAATCATGAGATTAATATTACCTCGTAATATTATGTACGAAAGATTCAAAGAGGTATATATGTATGTATGTATGTATGTATGTATGTATATATGTATGTATGTATATAAAAAAGTGGATTTATGTTACGTAGGTAGGTACACGTAAATACGTTTTCTTCTTTCTCTTTATATATATATATATATATATATATATATATATATATATATATCGAAAACAGAGGTAAGTGTCCTAATTAAAAATCAAAAGTTAATTAAGTTTAATAAGGAAGCACGAGATAATGACACTTTACCGAGAGAGAGACTCTCTCTCTCTCTCTCTTTCTCTCTTTCTCTCTGTGTCCCCTTCTTGTCATCGTCGTTGCCCTGAGTATTACACAAGTGTGTCCTTTGTAAGCCTCCGGTACCGAAGTGTCATCATTGAGATAAAGATCAAAATGAGTTTATAAGAGACACTTGAAATATTTTAACTTACGTGTATATGTGCGTACGTGCGTGCATGCGTGTATACACACACACACACACACACACATAATACAGATAAAAAGGATTTCGCTTTATACTACGTGTTTCTTCAAACATACAAAAAAGAAGACAATTGCACAAAAAAAAAAGAAAATGATAATAATAACGATTATGACGATGATGACGATAATAATAATAATAATAATAATAATAATAATAATAATAATAATAATAATAATTTGTTAATTTCAATAATTGAATATTTAGCTGATAAAAAAAGAAATACCGTGTTCTTCGAAGCCTCGAAAATAAAAAAAATCGTTAGGATGTTCGATGACGCATTTCTAATTTTGTCATTATATATTAAAAAAAAAAAAAATAATAATAATAATAATAAATAAAATAAAAAAGAAACCATGGATCGTGCAACGAGCAAATTGTTTTAATTCGATTCAAAGTTGATCCCACCAACAAATAGGGTTAAAAAGTTAACCCCACCCCTCGAAATACCCCTACACACCCCTCTTTCCAGAAGATGTCGTATGCGATCTATCGATCGCGTCACACGACTACGACACACACACACACACACACACACACACACACACACACACACACACACACACACACACACACACACACACACGTTATGTGTATCCTATGTAGGTCGTGCTATTGCATGAGGCTCAAAAAACGCGTCACACAACACTTAATATTCCGCCGCGTTTCTTCCGCTTTGAAAGCAACGTAGGACCCCCCCCCCCCCCGACACGACAGGTCGGATGTTAAAAGCCCAGGGCCAATAAGGAAAAAGATGAAAGATAGTAAAAAAAAAAGTGACCGATGATACGTAATAGGTAACCATACGTCTAGTAATGACGCAACCATGTTTATACCGGTACTCCCAACTCACCCCCACCTACCCCTCTCTCCACCTCCCAACACCGTGGAAAACCCCCACAATAACCTAACTACTATTCACTCTTTATTCTTCTTCTTTTTCTTCTACTTTTTTTTTTTTTAGAATAATATTATATAATATTTTTTTTTTTTGGAATAATATTATATAATATTTTTTTTTTTTTGGAATAATATTATATAATATTTTTCTTTGGGATAATAATCAATATTCTTTACTCGTCCTATAAATTCTTCTTCGGTCGATAGAAGCGACGCGTTTACGCGTTATATTTCCGTTCGAGATGCGTCCGTTTTACTGTTACTATATATTTTATTTATTTATTTTTTTTTTTTTATTTTTATTTCCTTTCGGTATATACGCCGCCATTTTTAAATACTCATCCGCCCCGGTCCAATGATCGAACGATCGATCGATCGATCGATCGTTCTCGTTCGAATCGCTAGTTCGCTCGGCCTGAAAGCCCGACGGAATTATTCCGCGTGATTTTAACTCGGCGAACACAACGCGCGTCGGAGGAGGAGGACCTTTTGTTCCTACCCTTCTCTCCACTCCACTCTTATCCTCTTGTGTCCTTCCTTTCCCTCCACCCCTTTTCCATTCCTTTCTCTTCTCTTCCCTTCACGTCTCATCTCCTCTCTTTTACATTTCAATGAAAACTGACAGAACTCGTATAATAAACGAAATAAAACGTTAACGTATATTAATCAAAATAATTTATATATATTAAACAAACTCATAAAAAAAAAATTAATGATAATAAAAAAATAAAAGTAAAAAGAAGAAATCGTCGTAATCGATGAGATCGTTGTTGAGGAGCGAATAATAATAATAAAAATAATAATTAAAATAATAATAATAATAATAATCGATGAAAAAATGTATCGTTCGTACAATCGATATATATACACGTACAACGCGGTATAATAGGTTCGAGGTTAGAACGTGTTATAAAAGAAAAACATTTTTTTCAAAACGCTTTCGACATTGTTAACTAACTTGCTAACAGAAACAAAATAATATAATTCGGAAAAATAAATAAAACGAGATATTAGTTCGAATAAATGTCGTCCGCAAAGTGCATAAACGAACGTGGATAGAAAGAGAGATAGTAGGAGAGAGAGTAAAAGAGAGTAAGAGAGTAAAAGAGAGAAAGAGAGAGAGAGAGAGAGAGGAACGGTATATTTATGCACGTGGAACGTAACACAAGAGAACGGAACAGAAGAGAAGAGAAGAGAAGAGAAAAGAACAGAACAGAACCGGGAGGCCCCGGAGCCAAAGCAAGCATATAATTTAGACCGTATTTAAAAGCGCACCCTAAAGAAATTACAGGGCGCAAGAGCGTAATAAATATCATTGCGATATATATATATATATATATATATATATATATACGTGTGTGTGTGTGTGTGTGTGTGCGCGCGTGTACACCTCTACGTGATTTCGCGTTTCGTTCAAACCCGAACGTCATATTTTGCAACTTACCCGCCGTGTACACACGCTTTTACACACCGCGTAGTAATTGTGTGTCTGGTATTGCGAATTATATATTTTAATTACACGAACACGCACACGTACAGAGAGAGAGAGAGAGAGAGAGAGAGAGAGGGAGAGGTGGAACACGAACGCGAGGGACAAAGACAACACACCCCATTCTCTCTCTTCACCCTTGTAAGCGAATTTCGATGTTTTATCGATTCAAATTCCCTCTTACGAACGAATATCATATTTTCGTATCCAAAAATTCATATCAATATACACGTACATATATATATATATATATATATATATATATATATATATGTATGTATGTATGTATGTATGTATGTATGTATGTATGTATGTATGTATGTGTATATGTAGTACATGTTTTATGCTTATCTCTCTTCGAGGCAGACGATTTTAAAAAGAAAATAAAAACCCAAGTTGCGCAGGATTTTTTCTCTCTTTTATTTTGTTTGTTTTTTTTTTTTTTTTTTTTTTGGAACCGTTTGTCCGTAACATTTTACCAACCGACGGAAAAAAAGAAAAAATGAAAAAAAGTAACGACACAAAATATTAAACTGTACACCGATCATGGAAGTAAACTTCAACTTTTCAAAGGCGGAGTTATTACATATCATCTCCCGCTCGCCGTGGATAAAAACAAAAAAAAAAGAGCCCGAGCCGAGTTAAAAGGATGGAAAACTAGTAGTAGTTTTCAACCCCATTACCTGTACTAGGTTAACTTAATCCTAAAATGTCGAACATTTAATATCGTTGCAACAGAATCCGCGAGAACGCATAAATACGTAAGTAGAGAGAGAGAGAGAGAGAGAGAGAGAGATCATTTCGCGTTGCAAACAAAATTTCCAATTTAATTTTGATTAAATTATTAAAAAAGAAGGGAAAAAAAAGAAAGTAAGAAAGAAAAGAAAAAATCTTTAAGATCGTTCGTTATACAAATCGTCGTAGCAGTCGTATAACTATAAGTCGTTGGTAGTTTTAACGCAAACTTTTCGTTATTCTCAAATTCGCCATAAATAAATAAATAATAAAAATAAATAAATAAGTAAATAAATAACAAAAATAAATAAATAAATAAATGAAATAGAAAATAAGAAAATATATATATACTCGTATAGTATGGATCCTATGGAAATCCGTGAGGGCGGGGATGGGGTGAGAGATAAAGGAGGATGGAAAGGAAGAATGGGGAAAAAAAGAGGAAAAAAAAGTAAGAAAGAAAGAAAGAAAAAAAGTACAAAGAAAAGAAGAAGAAGGAAAGAAAAAAAGGATGCGCGACCGAGGGAGAAGGGATCGGGTCGAGGCGGGAGGGGGGTAGAAGAAGAAGAAGAAGAAGAAGAAGCTTTCGAAACGATCCTTCAACGGAGCAGCAGCACAGCAGCCAAGCCAAGCCAGCCAGCGGCAATTTCTACCTCGATTTAAAAGTCCATTCGCGCGGAATGCTTCTGGTTACAATTAAAATATCGACGTTGGACAGACAGAGAGAGAGAGAGAGAGAGAGAGAGAGAGAGAGAGAGAGAGAGAGACAGAGAGGGGCAGAGGATATACGGGTGGAGGGGTGAGGAGGAGGAGGAGGAGGAGGAGGAGGAGGAGGAGGAGGTGGAGGAGCGACGGGGAAATCACAAAGAAGACTTTAACGTGAATTCGTCGAATCGCTGAAGTGGTTAGGGGGAACGTACGAGAACGAGAGAGGGGGAGAGAGAGAGAGAGAGAGAGAGAGAGAGAGAGAGAGAGAGAGAGAGAGAAGGTGAGGGTGGACGAGCGGAAAAGATACAAAAGATACCGAAACAGAAAGAGAGAGAGACGACAGACAGACAGACAGACAGACAGAAAGACAGACAGACAGACAGACAGACAGACAGAGAAAGAGAGAGAGAGAGTAGGAGGGTGGTGTAGAGAGAACGCGCAAAGAGCAAAGAGCAAAAAACTCGAACGTTCGTACGGAAAGGAAGAGGAAGAGAGAGAGAGAGAGAGAGAGAGAGAGAGAGAGAGAGAGAGAGAGAGAGAGAGAGAGAGGATGACGACGACGACACGATTAGAAATTCCCCTCTTTATGGTGACGAGTACAAAAGAATAAAGAAACCGCGTGTATATATATATATATATATACGTATATATATATATATATATATATATATATATATACATGTATATATATATATACTCTTTCAATTTCCCCCCCTAAACATCGCCTAATGTATCTAATGAACTCGCGAGAGGGTCCGATAATTAAACTCCATGCTAACGTGTACCCCCCCTCCTCCTATCTATCCCCCACCCTACTACTTCTCCTACCTAACTCTAACCCTATGTACGTGTATGTGAGCTTAGTATACCCGTCGTACTAGAATCCTCCACTGTATATAACAAACAATACACACACACACACACTGTTCTTGTTACCGTCCACTATACCACACGAACACACACAATCACACACACAAACGTACGCTATCGTTCTTTCTAACACCATCGTGCGCACACACGTTCAACGTAACTCTCTCTCTCTCTCTCTCTTTCTCGCTTCGTAGTTGATTTTTACCACCCTCTTTCCTTTTGAGAAAAAATAAAAAAAGGAAAAAGAAACGAAAACAAAAAAGGGGGTATTACAAACGGTACACGCTTTCCCTTTCCTTTCTTATTTTCTCTTTTTCTTTTTTCAATTTTTTTTCTTCTTTTTTCTCTCCCTTTCTTTTTGCTAATTCTTCTTCTCCTTCTTCTTCTTCTACTTCTACTTCTTCTTCTACTACTACTACTTTTTCCTCTTCCTTTTTCTTCTTTGTAAATCGCTCTCTCTCTCTCTCTCTCTCTCTCTCTCTCTCTCTCTCTGTTTGTGCTCGCCCGTAATTTCTATCATTGGATAGAGGCAAGGCTTTTCCAGGATATAAACTCGTTCTACACCCCCACCCACCCACCCAAACCCACTCTTATCCCCTTTCACTTCTCTGCCCATTCTCTCTCTCTCTCTCTCCCTCTCTCTCTCACACTCTCTCTCTCTTTTCCCCTCTATCGCTCTTTCTCTGTCTTTCCGTCTCTCATTCTCTCTTTCTCGTTCCCTCTCTTTTAGAGTCCCTCTCATCGTGCCGACAGGGGTTGGGGTAATGGATAACCGCCAGACGCGCGTGACATAATGCATGCTCGTACATATATGTGTGCTCGTACGTGTGATTGTACGTGTGTTTGTGTTTGTGTGTCGGTACATAATCGTAGGTGCGCTCGAGCGAGCGCGATGCACGCATATCCGTTTCTCCCTCTACTCTCTCTCTCTCTCTCTCTCTCTCTCACTCTCTCACTCTCCGTCTGTGTCTGTCTCTATCCCTATCTCTATATCTCTCTTTATCCTTCTTCCATTTACCTCACTTTACCTCTCTCACCAATATATGTATGGGGTGGGTGGTCGTCGTCGTGAATTTCGTAATATGCGAGAAACAAATCCTAAAGAAATTTATTGAAAATTTATAATATGTTAAAAAATCGACAACGGACTCGATCGATCGATCGATATATATCGATATATATCGATCGATTGATATATATATATATATATATATATATATATATATAACGCTCGAATGATATATATATCGATATATTGATCGATCGATATATATATCGCTCGAATGATATATATATCGATATATTGATCGATCGATATATATCGCTCGATTGATATATCGATATATATATATATATATATATATAACGCTCGAATGATATATATATCGATATATTGATCGATCGATATATATATCGCTCGATTGATATATATATATATCGCTCGAATGATATATATATCGATATATTGATCGATCGATCTCTCTCACCCTCATCCACAAATCACTCACTCATTCACTCACCCGATCCCTTCTCTCACGTACGGTGGTACCCTCCCGAATTTTTCGTTGAAAATCACACGAAAGGAAAGAATATATCCGTGCGGAACGAATAAATCGTCGCGATGCAGCAGCCGGGGGTGAAGAGGGAGGGGGAATTATTATGCGTGTTCACCCTTCTTAATCACTGCGAGCGAGCGAGCGAACGCGCGAGCGTGTAAATTCACCCTCTAGCGAAAGATGATAGCGGGCCGAGAGAGAAAAAGGGTCGCCGGTAAAGCGAGCGAGCGAGCGAGAGAGAGAGAGAGAGAGAGAGGGAGAGAGATTAACAATGGCATGATAAATGAGAGATTAGAGAGAGAGAGAGAGAGAGAGAGAGACCACCATCGATTAATCGCGCGTAACAACGACGTTTGACTTTTCTCTTTAATTTTTTATTTTTTTTCTCCAACCCCTCCTCTTCTCTTCTAGATTTTGATCTCTTTTTTTTTCTTCCATCTCGTACACCCTCTCGCGCGTCTTCTTCTCATCTTCATCTACCATCACCACCACCACCTTTCCGTCTTTGTCGTTATTTTATTACTTATCGTGTTATTATATTTGTAATTTGTGTGTGTGTGTGTGTGTGTGTTTCTTTTTCGATTTTTATCGAGTCTCTTTGATAATGTTCCTTGGCAAATAATTTTCTCGGATAGTTTATGAATGAAAAAGAAATAAAAATAAAATAAAAAAGAAGAAGAAGAAGAAAGGAACGTTTCATACATAAATATATATATATATATGTATATATGTATGTATGTATGTATGTATGTATGTATGTATGTATATATATATATATGTATGTATATATATATATGTATGTACGTATATACAATGAGTGTATATGTGTATATATACACGTAAATATATTTAGTCAATCGTCGAAATGGACGTACGACTCGACGCACGCAGCCGCCCGCAACATTTTTGCGAGGCGCTAATATAATACATACATACATACATACATACATACATATATACGTACGTATATACACATATATATATACATATGCGTACAAACACATTTCATTCGTAAAAGGCGTATAATAAAGAAGGCGGAAGGATGAAAAGGAAACGCAAGAGAGAATCGCGTGGTCGGCCGTCGTTATGTCTCTTATTCTTGGTTGCTTCTCTGCAACGCGACGTTACGTATGTATATATCCCCATGTATATACGTAAATATATTTATACATATATATATATATATACATACATATATATATGTATCTATGTATGTGTAAACGTTAGAGAGATAGAATAGGTAGGTAGTTAGGTAGGTAAGTACAACGCGAATTTTTAAAGCGTGCATTTATTCGTGCTCGTTCGCTACGAAAATATATAAAAAAGAGAGAGAGAGAGAGAGAGAGAAAGAGAAAGAGAAAGAGAAAGAGAGAGAGAGAGAGAGAGAGAGAGAGAGAACGTGCCTAAAGTGCAAGAAGAAAAAATGCACGCGCAAGTGACGCAACATGTACCCACGTGGTAAAGCAGCCACACACACACACACACACATTATGCGAGAGAGAGAAACACGAAGCGCACTCTTCTAACACAAAAGTTTCTTTCAGAACGCTCGGGGAACTTATGACGCATCGAGAGATCCACGAAAGAGAAAGAGAAAAGAAAAAAGAAAAAAAAAAGAATGAAACGAAACAAAACGTAAAATAGAAGAAAGAAATACGCGCACTTCTTCCGGAATTCGATTCGATTTCGTAGAATTTCTTTTCTACCCCACTTCGATTTACTCATTCATTTTTACTACGACGGGGGTGTGAGGGGGGAGGGGTAGAACGTGATTCGGTTTTCCGGAAAATTCGTGCTTATATTTTTAATACTAATAATGATGATGATGATGATAATAATAATAATAATAATAATAATAATAATAATAATAATAATAATAATAATATCTCATCAATCGGTATATTAATAGTGTATATATATAAATATAAATATATATATATATATATAGAGAAAGAGTTAAGTGAACGAGGAAAATAATTTTTAAGTATATACATACAATACTTCAAAGCGTAAATATTTTACGATTCATGAAAAAAACGAGGAGAGGAGGAGAGTTCGACGTCTTCTTCTTGATTCTCCCCCCCCCCCCAAAGTATGTACGATTTATATATTTCAAAAATATAGACAGATCATAAATACATACATACATACATGCATACATACATACATACATACATACATACATACATATATACATACATACGTTTATAGATACATACATAAATAAATACGTACGTATTATATACGTACATTCGTACGCAGAAAGAGAGCAAGGAAATAGAGAGAGAGAGAGAGAGAGAGAGAGAGAGAGAGAGAGAGAGAGAGAGAGAGAGAGAGAGAGAGAGAGAGAGAGAGAGAGAGAGAGAGAGAGAGTTCGGAAGAGTGACCTTTGCATTACGTGATTCTTGTCAACCGGTTACTCGCCACACCACATCACCACCACACCACCACCACACCACACCATCAAATCATGCTGCATGCACATGTCCCTGCGTGTATTTGACATTTAATATACGGGAGTGTTCCGTTCTATTCCGTTCTATTCTATTCTGTTCTATCGCTATCCCTACCCTATCCTATCCTCTCCTGTCCTGTTGTCCCGTTGTCCCGTTGTCCTGTTCCGTCTAGCACGCTTCCCCGACTGCGACTGACAGAAATTTTATCGACTAACGTTTCCAATGTTATTCTCTAACGACGACACACAGCAATGTATACAAAATAATACGTCGGATCTCTCACCTAAATACGTCTATTGACTCGACAACGATTATACACTGTAAACACGTAATAAACGAAACTCAAACTCTCTCTCTCTCTCTCTCTCTCTCTCTCTCTCTCTCTCTCTCTCTCTCTCTCTCTCTCTCTCTCTCTCTCTCTCTTCTACACGATGACGATAATAATAATAAACGACATTGTCGAAGGAATTATAACTACTATAATAAAATTTTGAAGAGAACTATGGAACGTTCATTCATAAACGTTAAACGAAGGACAACGACGACGACGAAGACGACGACGACGACTGCGAGACACATATTAAATCTCGACGAGGTTATGGGAATAAAAGTATAAAAAAGCAAGGAGACGTACGAACTAAAAAGTATACATATATAGGGACAATAATAAATTTATGATTAATTTGAACGATCTCCTGGATCCTCTTCGATATAATATAAGCAATTTTCAAAAAAAAAAAAAAAAAAAAAATAAGTTAGGAAAACGAAATGATCGTCGTACGTCAATGAAATTGGATTACGAGAGTCGATACATGAGTGTATTCGAGAGAGAGAGAGAGAGAGAGAGAGAGAGAGAGAGTGTGTGTGTAAAAAGAGAGAAAGAGAGAGAGAATAAAAATCATTCAACGGGAATATAGAGGAACGCGTGATCGTTCGGAACCCACTAGGTAAACACGTTTTGCTTCTCTACGGAGCATGCGAGAGTCAGCACGAGAGGATGGAGAGAGAGAGAGAGAGAGAGAGAGAGAGAGAGAGAGAGAGAGAGAGAGAGAGAGAGAGAGAGAGAGAATGAGTAAGCATGGAAAGAGAAAGAGAAAGAGAGAGAGAGAGAGAGAGAGAGAGAAAGGGATAAAGAGAGAGATACGCTGGCGTTCCATGCATCCAGTCGTACATTAGAGAAAGAAGGAGAGGGAAAGAGAGAGAGAGAGAGAGAGAGAGAGAGAGAGAGAGAGAGAGAGAGAAAGAGAAAATGAGCAAAGCGTTTACCGTATATCTCTCGATCCCTTGAACGGGCCGCGACTCTCCTCGAGAGTCGCGTTAAGCGCGGGAAGAAATAAAAGAGTACTCTCTTATAGAAAGAGAGAGAGAGAAAGAGAGAGATAGAAAGATCGACGGTAGGTAAAGAGAGAGAGAGAGAGAGAGAGAGAGAGAGAGAGAGAGAGAAAGAGACCTTACCAGAAAAAGGTTTGTAGCCCGCAAGGAACCTTGCTCGCCACCACTTCACCAATCCGGTAGCCATGAGACCCTCATGCGTGTTTACGGCCGGTGATCTTCGCTGCTTCTATTTATCCTCCTCCTCCTCCTCCTCCTCCTTCTTTCCTCTTCTTCTTCTTCTTCTTCTTCTTCTTCTTCTCTTTCACTCTCCTCTTCAGCCCTCGTTCTTGCTCTCTTGCTTCTCTCAAGCTTCGCCACTTCTTCCTCTTCTTTCGTTTATTCTCGCGCACTCTTACACTCCCGTTTGACTGTGCAACACTACTACTAACTACTACTACTACTACTAGTAGTAGTAGTAGGGATAGTACGACTGATACTACTGCGTCTCTTCCTCTTCCTCTTCCTCCTTTTCCTTCCTCCTCCTCCTCCTCCTCCTTATCCTCCTTATCCTCCTCTTTTGATGTCCGTTATTTCCTCAAAGAAAAATCCGAAGGAATGATCTTGAATGTACACACAGAGAGAGAGAGAGAGAGAGAGAGAGAGAAGCCCACTTCAGGGGCCGAGAGAGAGAGCACGAGTGTAGAGGGATATATCTCTCCGGCACGTTCGATGTTGGCCACCCCTCCCTCCTCCTCCTCCACCTCCTCCTCCACGTCCTCCTCCTCTTCCTGACGTCGAAGAGCGCGCGTCACACTCCCGGAGGACGTTACTCCGAAAAGGGGACGGATCCGGAGCGACGGAGAGATAGATAGATAGAAAGAGAGAGAGAGAGAGAGAGAGAGAGAAGTGGGAGAGGGAAGGATGAAGGAGAGAGAGAGAGAGAGAGAGAGAGAGAGGAACAAGTCGGAAGCGTTGTAAGAGGGAAAACACGGGAGAGACGGTAGAGACGCAACGGTGGGACGCACGTGCGCGCGCGACGGTGGGCCTTACCCCCACCACTCCGAAAAAATCGGGTCTGACGGACCGCTAGAAGAGGATGGAAAGAGAACAGGGACCTAGAAAGAGAGAGAGAGAGAGAGATGGATAGATGGTTAGGAAGAGAGATAGAGAGAGAGAGAGAGAGAGAGAGGGAAATATCGTTATAGCTCTTACTCTCTCCCTCCTTTTCGCGGCACGAAAATCACTTCCAAGCTTCCAGTCTTACTCGTCGCACTGCCGACGAACACATGAGAGATAGAGAGAGAGAGAGATAGA
>OU427003.1:7657683-7662683 GCA_911387935.1 Dolichovespula saxonica | reverse complement strand
GCAAACGCAAACGCAAACGCGGAGGCAGGCAGCACAAGCCGAAATAAATTTTATAGCTTCGCGCTATACAAATGGAGGAAAAAGAAATAAAAAAAAAAAAATAAAAATAAAAAAAAACTTATTCGTTCCCGCATTGACTGTACCCTCTCGCTTTGGTTATTTTGTCTCTTGCGTACTTCTGACAGAGCGCGCACGTCTTTGCCGTCGTCCTCGTCCTCGTCCTCGTCCTCCTCGTCCTCTTCATCCTCGTCGTCGTCGTCCTCCTCATCGTCGTCGTCGTCCTCCTCATCGTCGTCGTCGTCCTCCTCATCGTCGTCGTCGTCGTCGTCTCGTATCGGCGGCGTTTGAACGAAAGTACTCTTTCTTCGAAGCCGACCGAGGGAGGAGGAGGAGGAAGAGGAGGAGAAGAAAAAAAAAGAAAAAGAAAAGAAAGGAAAAGAAAAGAAAAAGGAAAGGACGAAAGAGAGGAAGATGAAAGGAAGTCGAAATCGTTCCGAGCCAGAGGAGAGTGAGAGAGACGCAAAAAAAAAAAGAAGAAGAAGAAGAAGAAGAAGAAAAGGAAAACGACTGTATCGAAAGTTTCTCGATGGATAGGAGATACGAATTTCGAATTTTTCTTTTCCTTTCTTTCTTTTTTTTTTCTTTTTTTCTTTTTTACGTATCTGAAATCTCCTACCTACCCTCTCAATGTTCGATCAGTAAATATTTCAAACGATGCTCGTTGATGAAAAGAAAAAAAAAAAAAAATCCATTTCGATTGATTCCGAATATTTTTAATATATGAAAAAAAAAAGAAAAAAAAAAAAAACTGACAAGATACATTACATGTATATCGGTGACTAAGTGGGAATACATTTCGGAGTTTGAAACGCACGACGACAATTGGTACGACGTGAAAACTTTTCCTAGCTGAGATCGATCGATTTTTTTTTTTTCTTTTCTTCCTTTCTTTTCTCCTCTTTCTTTTTCTCATTCGTTTTTTTTCGCGTCGTTGTTTCGTGAAATCGGAAGGAAAGGCGGATATATCGGCGGCCAGCTGTACCATTGGCAGCATAATCATCGTCGATATATATATATTAACAAAAAAAAAAAAAAAAAAAAAAAAGAAGAAGAAAAAAAAATCAAAGATATTTTAGTCGGATACTCTTACAGTAGACTGTACAACGCACGCTATTATCTCCTAGCGGTGTTTCAGAAGAAACATAGGCGTCACGCTTGCCGAGCTTATGAATGAAGAAGACTGGCCGTGAAGCCGGTGATTCCGGTCGTCGGACTAAGATAGAGGCGAAAAGAGCGCCGATCATCCGCGCCTTCTCGTCCGACTTATCGTCGACGGCATCCTTTGTGCCGTCGAACGAATTTACGTCTTCGAGAACCAACGGGGTCTCTCCCTCCCTCCCTCCCTCCCTCCCTCCCTCCCCCCTCTCACTCTCTCTCTCTCTCTCTGCGTCTTCTATCGCACCGTTCTATCTCCGTCTATTTTATTTCTTTCTTTTATCGATCGTTTGCCGTATCTACGTTCACTATTTTTCTATCTCAAATCGAATAATACCACGTTCGTTCATCTCTCTCTCTCTCTCTCTCTCTCTCTCTCTCTCTCTCTCTCTCTCTCTCTCTCTCTCTCTCTCTCTCCCTCTCTCGTCTCGTGTAAATAAATATTTGTATACGAGTATAAAAAGATTCGAGGAAACGAACATTCGACAAATTCGATCATCGGTGGTCACTCTCGTTTTTAGTCTTAATTTTATACGAGGGAATAGGAATTAATTGATTATCGAATCTATCGATCGTTTTATACATCTTTTTTCCTTTTTTTTTTTTTTTATAACGCAAATAAAACGGTTCGATTAAAACTAATTACCGATTAATAAGTCGATTAAATTTTATATATAATATTGGAATCAATATGGCCGTTCAACGATGAAATCAATATGGTGGTAATAAAAGTGAGGTTATATATTACTTTACGATCGAAGATTCGAAAAGGGAACATTACGTTCGTACGATTGAATAATGAAAGAAAAGAAGGAAAAAGAAAAAAGAAAAGGTTGATTCAGAGAGAGAGAGAGATAGTTGGAGAGATCGATGAAAAAAATCTAATAAACGTATCAGAATTTATTATAGACTAACGGTATAGAAATCGATATACACCTTGCAATATCGATATTTCAAGTATCGATTCGGTAATCATCGTAAGCCGATCGGCAGAGTAAAGATTCAACAGGTGTTACCGCTACGATATACCCGTAGCGTGACGATTAAAAGGGCCCGCCTCTTACTAAAAGCATTCTGAGAGACGTAGCGAACAACGAACGCTCGGAGAAAACCATCGTCGTCGTCGTAGTCGTCGTCTTAGAAATCTTTTTTTTTTTTGTTTCTTTTTTTTTACTCTTGAGTATATAAAACATTAGACGACTGCGACGACGATGTGACGAGTAACCGTGTTTCGTAGAAAACAATTATCGTTTTGTTATTGTGCGAGCAAAAAGAGATAGATATATATATATAGAGAGAGAGAGAAAGAGAAAGAGAAAGATATCAAGTTCGTCCACCAATTGATAAAACAAGGAAAACAGGAAGGGCAAACTATAAACAGTATGAACGATGTTTGTACCGAATGAATTTAAAACGGATCTTAGATTTCGTCAATACTGTTCGATAAAATCTAAAAGAAAAAAAGAGAGAGAGAGTAAATAAAGAAAAAAGAAAAAGTTCGATATTATTTATCCGTGAGTAAAAAAAAAAAAAATAACGTATATTAATAAATCGAATTTCGTTCGATAAATAATTCTGTTCGTTGTAGTTCGATAAAAAAAAAAAATGACATTTATTTAGACGTAAAAGAGAAATACTCACAAAAAAAAATTGGATTCTTTTTTTTTAACGCGTCGTCGAATGAATATTAAATGTTTTAATCCTTCGTAAAAATTTATTTCGCGTTTCTCTATGGGGAAAATTAAACGACGGCTATGCAAGAAACATTCTACGCGAATAATAATACCGGTCGTTCCTCTTTCGAAAAGTGAGCATTGTGTAATAAGAAACTAATTGTTAAAGGTACAGGGGAGGGAGGGAGGGTAGGAGAAGGAAGAGGAGGAGGAGGAGGAGGAGGAGGAGGAGGAGGGGAAAGAGGGACATTTTCTTTTCGCGGTAATTGACCGAGCCGCGAGAGCGTTTCTCGCTTCAGAGTGCGACAACAGTTTTTTCTCTCTCTCTCTCTCTCTCTTTTTTCCGAAGAACACTAATGACCAAAAAAAAATAAACATTTCAACCTCGTGTAATATTTGACAATTGTTCGATCGCAAAGAAATTCAAATCTTGATACGATTAACGTCACGTTATTAGATACTTTTCATGGGGTTAAGTCGAAAGAATAAAGATGATTATCTTTATATACCTAAATTCTACGAATTGAACGAATCGAACGATGCATATTTTAAATAAATAAACGAATAAATAAATAAATAAATAAATAATTTCGTTATCAATTATTATTACTTATATATATATATATATGAAATAATGTGTATATATACATACATATATATTATATATATTTATATACACTTACTTCAGTATACGAATATCCTGTATAAATATATATACGCATTAATAAAAATATCAATATCAATGATATCGTTCAATAAATAAATAAATAAATAAGTAAGCAAATAAAAAAATAACCGTTATCAAAAATGATACATATATATATAAACAAACAAACAAACAAACGAATGAACGAACGAACAAAAATAAATATATATATTTATACACACACATACATACATATATATTATGTATACATACACAACAAAAACGATTGGTAATATTCCCTTAAGAAAATAATATTCAAAGTTCACGCGGAATGTGTAATATACTCCTAACGTTCTCTAACGTTCGTTTTGGTTCTTTGAATATATATCCTGACCTAGGGGAGAGAGAAAGAGAAAGAGAGAGAGAGAGAGAGAGAAAGAGAGAGAGAGAGAGAGAGAGAGAGAAAGAGAAAGAGAGAGAGAGAGAGAGAGAGAGGAGAACGCGATCGGGGCCGTTAGACGGAAGTGAACCGAACACACAACTAGCAGCTTTAGCTCTCTCGTAAGAAAATCTCGAAAAGGACAACGTTCCAGTCCCTTAGTTCCTGCGCCATTGGATCGGCAAGCGCACCTTCCCCTCTCTTACCCCGTCCTCACCCACCTCTCTTCTCTCTCTCTCTCTCTCTCTGTGGCGGTACTCTCTCTGAGCGCTGTGTTTCGCTACGGCTGTTTCTCACTACTACACTCTCTTACATTACTAACCCCCATACATATATAAATATACATATATATATATATATATATACACATACACACGTATATACGTACATACATACATATAACTATCCTCGGCCCGTTCTCTCTCTCTCTCTCTCTCTCTCTCTCTCTCTCTCTCTCTCTCTCTTTCTTTCTCTTTGCCGTGCCATCCTCAGCGCGCGTAGCGTGTCTAGTTGTTTCTTTTCTTTATTCCTTTGTCGGAAAGTCGGCGGCGAGTCTCGTTTTTAAGAGAAGCAGAAGAGAACGAGGAGGAGAGGAAGGGAGAGGGAGGGAGAGAAGGAGGAGAAGAAGGAGGAGGAGGAGGTCGACGAGGGGCCTTACGGAGAAGGGGACCCGGAGCGAAAGGAAAAAGGACGAACGGGCACAGCGGACGATGTGGAAGCAGCGGGACGACCGGAGGAAAGAAAGAGAGAGATAGAGTGAAAGAGAAAGAGAGAGAGAGAGAGAGAGAGAGAGAGAAGGAGAAGGTTTTAAGGGAGAAGGGATAGAGGAAGAAGAAGAAGAAGAGAAAGAGAGAGAGAGAGAGAGAGAGTGAATGATGGGAGTGTGGTAGGAGGCGGCGCTCCTGTGGAAAGAGAAAGAGAAAGAGAGAAAGAGAGAGATTGAGAGAGAGAGAGAGAGAGAGAGAGAGAGAGAGAGAGAGAGAGAGAGAGAGAGGAATGAAACGTCCGTGGTTCAAAAACTCGGTAC
>OU427003.1:7628634-7657483 GCA_911387935.1 Dolichovespula saxonica | reverse complement strand
CGATAAACCCGCGAATGAAACCTTCGACGCATTCTTTGTAACAGTTAGTAGTCTCTCAATGATTTGAATATCACGGAGATATGGTACCCACGTATTTATTAGGTTGGAGAATAAAGTTCGTAGCATTTGTAGAACAAAAGTCCGATAAAAAAAAAAAAAACGCTACGTACTTATTCCCCTAATCTAATATTTATTTATCCTTCGTGATATAACGTTTTCGATCGTATCTTAAGTACATATAGGTATTGGCGCATATCGTACTTAAATGTACACGTAAATACCAAGGTATATATATATATATATATATATATATATATGTGTGTGTATAAACATAAATATGTGCAATGGTTATCCATAATAATCCGCGCACTGATCTATTATTTCAAATTACGATCGAAGATGTATGATGGAGCGTGTTGTGTGTCGTAAACGTTTACAACGCTATCGTTATCCAATATCTATCATATACGTGCCGATAGATCGATAGATAGATAGATAGATAGATAGATAGATAGATAGATCGTCGTTAATGTTCCGAAAAAAAAAAAATGTATAACACGGGTCAGTCCTTTTATATTCTATTACTTCGATATAATACATATATTTGATTGGGAAATAAGTGATTGATCGTGGATTTTAAATAAGAATCTATCGACAAAATCCGCGATCACTTAGTTGCCAACCCAATATATATAAACATACAAACATATATATGTACGTATGTACCGTAATACTTACATATAATACGTACGTGTGTGTTAAGTACTTAACTTAGAAAATTCCGTTAATATTTTACAATGCTTCGAACTTATATCGAATTTATATCGATTTTATCGTACGTATGCGTCTGTATTTCTATCGTTGCAAACTATTTACGTTAGGTAAACGTATTTCGTTACTTTATTATTAAAATAAAAAAAAAAATCATTTTTTTTCACCTATTCTCGTAGGAGATCCTCGTGGCCGTTGAGATGTAAACGCGGCTGAGAGAGAGAGAGAGAGAGAGAGAGAGAGAGAGAGAGAGAGAGAGAGAGAGACTGGCAGGCAGGCAGGTTGCGTGCTTCAAAAGAACCGCTTGTCCCGACCGATTCCATGGGGCACGAAAAGCAACCGTCGAGTTTTGTTATGACGCTGTCGAGATGGTTCGGACAGCTGGTCGAGGTCGGATGAGAATCGTTGTACATACCATACACAAATACATACATACATACATACATAGATACATAAGATACATACGTATGTATGTACGTACGTACGTACATGCATACATATGTATATAAAGTCGAACCCAAAGAGAGGGCCGTCGGCGAAGGTGAGATTTTTCGATACAAAATTCGGACGCGTTGTTCTATCTGCCCAGAATTCAAGGTCTTTTACAATACTCTCTTTCTCTTTCTCTCGATATTTTTTTTTCTCTCTTTTTATCACTAGTAAAGACCCTAGGGGTGTCTATCTATCTATCTATCTATCTATCTACGTACGCACGCCCACTTGATCTCTCGAAACGCTACTCTCGTTTATTTATTTCATGTCAATTATTATACGTCGTTCGTGTCATTCTTCCACTTGTGTTTTTTCTCTCCTTTTATTTATTTCTTTTTTCTTTTTTTCGTTTTTGCTCCCACCTCATCTACGATCCCACCCCCAACCCCATGCCACTCGTCTCACCTACCCATTCAATTTTTTCCACGATAAAATCCTGACGATTGACATTCCCTCCTTCCGTGACCAACGCTTACAAAAGATCTCTCTCTCTCTCTCTCTCTCTCTCTCTCTCTCTCTCTCTCTCTCTCTCTCTCTCTCTCTCTCTCTCTTATTCTCTCGTTCGACAACGACACGATCGACACCTAATCGGTATTATTTTTTTTTTCTCTTCTTCTTCCATATTTTTTGTTCTTTCTAATCGATCACACTTCATCGAACGAACCTTCACGTTTTATTTATTGTACAATACTCCGCCGTTGTCAATCGTAATAAAATTAAAATCGACGCGACCGATCCCCCGTATCGACTTCGATGTAAAAACCCTTGTGTACTATCCGCTGCGATTTGTGATGTAAAAAAAAAAAAAACAAACAAACAAAAGAAAAAAAGGAAGATGAAGAAGAAACGGAAACGAATCGTCGAACCGTATTATTTCGAAACTGTTACGATTAATTTTTTGTTACATCGGAGTGGACGCTGTAGTCGATATCGATCAATCAGCGATCCTCTTTCTGAATCACTGTTACAAGGAAATGACAAGAAAAAGCGTGTGAGAGAGAGAGAGAGAGAGACAAATTTTATATAAATAATGGTGTGAAAGTTGCGTCGTCTATGGGGTGGATGGGGGATAGGGCGAGGGAGGGAAGGAAGGTTACCGTGAACGACACAACGATCTCGTTCAAAGTCGATTTTGGGTAAAACCGAATATCGATATGACTCGAAGCGTGTTTCGTCCATCGAAGTCGGACTAGCGAACTGGAAGAAGAAGAAGAAGAAGAAGAAGAAGAAGAAGGTCGGGTTCGCTGTAAGAAACGTGAAGTTTTTTTCTTATGGATGAAGGATAAAATGAAATAAAGAAATGATGAGAGATAAAAAGCGATGCTGGCGATGGTGGTGGTGATTGAGGGATGATTGAGGGATGATGTGAGGGTTGGAGACGCGGGTGGAAGAATGGAGTTCCGTTCCCGGAGGAGTGGTAATAATCGCGTGAAAAGTTTTCGTGGATTTGGGTAAGACAACAACGAAGATGATGATTCCTCCGCCATCTCGTTAACCTTGGCACGTTTGGTTAGATAGAACGAATCGAACAGGGAACGGGACAAATAAAAGCGATGTTTCGCGACGAACGCGATTAATTGATGGCGTTGTATTATGGAATACATTGTATGTGAGTAGATGACGACGATGACGATGATGACAATGACGACGACGACGATGACGATGACGACGATGGAAGCCTTCGAGCGTCGGAAGGATTTTGATCGGAAGTAAAATTGTTAAATGGAAGGATGTTGGATGACGAATCTGTGTATTTCGTCGTCCGACGATGACGATGATGACGATGACGATGACGACGATGGGAGCCTTCGAGCGTCGGAAGGATTTTGATCGGAAGTAAAATTGTGAAATGGAAGGATGTTGGATGACGAATTTCTATATTTCGTTGGCCCAAATCGTAATTACAATTAATTATATTCTAGTTGTTACACGATTAAGAAGAAGGGAAGTAAAAGATATATCTACGTATATCGCGAGGAAGTTTTGAAGTAATGGAAAGAAAATGAGATAGATAGATAGATAGATAGATGGATAGATAGATAGATAGATAGATAGATAGATAGAGAGAGAGAGAGAGATATATCTTGGTGGATTTCGTCGCGAATGGTCAGGAAGGGAATAAAAGATATCGGAAGTTATGGATTATGGTAAGAGGCATGCAGAGAGAACAGGGAGGGGGGGTAGGAGAGGAAGAGGAAGGCGCAAAGGGCAGACAGGAACGAACGACAGGATATACACAGCGAGGAGTAGAGAGAAAGAGAAAGAGAAAGAGAAAAAGAAAGAGAGAGAGAGAGAGAGAGAGAGAGAGAGAGAGAGAGAGCTATATAATACAGTTTTGCCGCGAGCAGCTCTCCAGCGTCGGTTTGCCCCGAACCTCTTCCCTTCCCTCTAACTCTCTCTCTCTCTCTCTCTCTCTCTCTCTCTCTCTCTCTCTCACACACACACACACACACACACACTCTCCAGACCCCTCCCTAACCCACCATCCTCTTTACTCTACACACTCTTCTCTCTTTTCCGTGCGGTTTGCTAGAAAGCAAAGGAAGAAGAGAACGGGGGGAGAGAGTCGAGGGGGAGGCGTAGGGGGAAGGAATCCAGGGTGAGGGGTCCGCTAGAATGGAGGGGGGCGGGGGAGAGGCTCGACAAAGCTCGGTTGGATTTCGCGGGACGGGGCGCTGCCGATGTGGAGAGAGAGAGAGAGACAGAGAGAGACAGAGAGAGACAGAGACAGAGAGAGCGAGAGAGAGAGAGACAGAGACAGAGAGAGAGAGCGAGAGAGAGAAAGAAAGAGAGAGAAGACCCTGATGGCAGGCGGCGAACGGGATGTGGAGAAAGGAAGGAGAAGGAGGAGGAGGAGAAGGAGGGGATTGGGAGGGGAGGCGGGGGAGAGAGAGAGAGAGAAAAGGAGGAGAAGGAGGAAGCCAGTCGGCGCGTTTGATCTCTGCCGCGGGCGCCGACAAAGCGCGCGGGGTTCGTCGTCGTCGTCGTCGTCGTCGTCCTCGTCGTTCGTCGTCGTCGTCCTCGTCGTCGTCGTCGTAGCGTCGTCGTCCACTCTCCTACACAGAAAGCGCCGCTACTCGCTGTGTGTAACGGCGTGCAAAAGAGAAAGATAGAAAGAGAGAGAGAAAGAGAGAGAGAAAGATAGACGTAAGATAGAGAGAAGGAGGGCGATATAAAAGAAAGAGAGAGAGAGAGAGAGAGAGAGAGAGAGAGAGAGTGCCTCGACGACGACTACGACGAGTGAGTGCCACGGCATGCCGAGAGAGAAACGCTACGCTCGTAGGATGTGCCTGCGTTGCCTGAGAGAGCGAGAGAGATAGAGATAGATAGATGGAGAGGGAGAGGGAGAGAGAGAGAGAGAGAGAGAGAGAGAGAGAGAGGAGGTAGGAGAAGGATGCAAAGGTTCGTAGCCGCGCGGCGATCACCGTCGGCTTCTGTCGCGCTTGCTCTAACCATGGCGCTCTGTGTGCCACTCCCTTGCGGCTGGCACACACCGGCTTGCTTTGCTATTAATAAATAATGTTCCTCTGTGGTCCCACGTTATACGAGTAAAAGCTCTCTCTCTCTCTTTCTCTCTCTTTCTCTCTCTATTTATCTATCTATCTCTCTATCTATCTCTCTATCCTTATTTCTTTCTTTCTCTTTTTCCGTTCTCTTTTTTCCTTTTTTTAATCTTTATCTCTTATCTCTCCATCATCTCTGTCCTTTTTCTCCCCCCTCCCCCCAAATCTCTCCCCTTCGAAATTTCTTCCTTTCTTTCTCCACATCGGTATCATCCTTTCTCTCTCTATCTTTCTCTCTCTCTCTCTCTCTCATTCAACATTCTCTTAATTTTCCTTTCGTCGCTTCCTCGTCGTCGGCGTTCCCCTTTTCTTCCTCGTTACACCCACCCACGGACACGAGTACTTATTACACTTACTTACTTACTTACTTACTTACTTACTTACTTACTTATTTTAGTTACTTACCTTCGAGCTTTAAACGACGGACTGTTTTACTTCTTTAAGATCCTCTCTACGATCCTTCCTTTCTTCCTTCCTTTCTTCCTTTTTTCTTTTTCTTCTTCTTCCTCCTTTTTTTCTTATTCTTCCCTCCTCCTCTCCTCAAAGGTTCATCGCACGAATAATTCTTCTCCTTCGACGACTCCATTGTCCGTATTTATTTTTATGGTTATGTCAGCCGTCTAATTGTATATTCACTCTTCGGCGAAAAAGCTCCTCGGGGGTTGGGGTTGGGGTTGGGGTTGAGGTTGGGGGGGGGGTCTTACAGATTCTAATTGCTTTCTTCCTTCTTTTTTCTTTCTTTCCTTTTTGTTCTTTTTCTTCTTCTTCTTTTTCTTTTTTTTAATTTAAACTGCACGCGAAAGTGTCGAAAGAGAAACCAATACGTTCGTTACGATCCGACGTGAAAAAAAGAAATCGCACGTATCGCAACAACGATCTATCGATCGTATTTATTAACAATTCGCGATTAATATCGTCGATATTTTTTGCTAAAACTAACCTTCATGTATTTTTGCGTGTATACGTACGTAATGCGCAATTTGATTTTGCGTAAAGTAGAAATGATGGAACACACGTGCGCTGTTATAATATTTGGACAATTTCTTAAAATTAATTTTGATTTACGGCGCGCACGAAACAATAAACTTTTCTTTTATCTCTCTCTCTCTCTCTCTCTCTCTCTCTCTCTCTCTCTCTCTCTCTCTCTCTCTCTCTCTCTCTCTCTCTCTCTCTCTCTCTCTCTCTCTCTCTCTCTCTCTCTCTCTCTCTCTCTCTCTCTCTTTCTCTCTAACGAAATTCTACAACGAACGAACGTCAAATTGAATCAATCGGACTGATTGATTTACGACGTGATTATCGTTTTGGCGATATATCGATTAATATCTCCTCGACGCTATTTTGTTATAAAGGATTATAGAGCGACCTCTGACGTTCGTCAACATAAAAAAAAATAAAAAAAATAAAAAATACTGATAAATCTACATTGCCAACTTGGATGAAACGCCGCGATTAATTATCGACATTACATTTCCGAATAATGTTGGCAATAATCGTCGTCGTATCCGTTAATCACAATATGTCGTAAGTTATGATCCAGCATAGTAGAATCGGTTCTATTTTACCATCTGGATTATTGTACTGAGAAGGCACACTCTCCTGATTATTGTATTGATTTTCTCTCTTATACAAGTATTCTCGATTAGGATCTTGATTTAATTGCGATTGAGATTATCCATAATTATTTTAATATTGACTTTGTGTCGACTGTCCGTAAACATGTCTAAATCCTATGTCAACCCTTAATGAAACCAATTTCTTTTTTGTGAAAATTTTGCCGTCGATGTTCCTGACTTTCTTCTTTATCGACTGTTGGAATATATGGTTGATGACTATTCTACCTATAAACTTTCTCAAAGACAGGCATTATACAGCAAAATAAGTAAAAATGGCAGTCACCATGGATTCCGTAAGAGAAAAGGTTCTTCAAAATTATCGAAAAAAGCTTTTGGAACACAAAGAAGTAGAATCACGATTAAAAGAAAGTAAGATGTTTATATTTATATTTATTTATTTATTTTTTTTTTTTAGATAATCCGTCCTTTTCAAAACCGTATATATTACCTAAACTTATTTTTCTATGATAGTTCTTTGTCTCATCTTTGATTTATTATTAATTATTATTTATATTTTATTATTTTCTCTATAATTAATCACATATAAATATAAAATTATACTTTCTGTATTTAATATAAATATATATATATATATATATATATATACATATTTTTTTATATTTATAGTGAGAGAACACTTAAAAGATCTGACCAAACAATATGACAAATCTGAAAATGACCTGAAAGCTCTTCAAAGTGTTGGTCAGGTAAATACATTATATTGTTTAATAAATACACTTTTGAATTTTTCTTTGCGTAAAAAATTATCAATGTATGCACGCTAACTTGTTTTCTTAATTTTTATGAACTTATCGTAGATTGTTGGCGAGGTTCTTAAGCAACTTACAGAAGAGAAATGTAAGTAAAATGCTTTGTTAATCAGTGACAACTATAGAATCCATATTATATATAAAAAAAAAAGATCTATAAATTTTTTGTTTGTTTTATTTTAAGAATAAATATAAAAAGAACATGTAATGTTATTTCAGTTATAGTAAAAGCAACAAACGGTCCTCGCTACGTTGTTGGTTGCAGACGTCAACTTGATAAAAATAAATTAAAGTCTGCAACAAGAGTCGCTCTTGATATGACAACTTTAACTATAATGCGTTATTTACCGCGTGAGGTAAAAATAATTTGATGTGCAATAATTGAACGTATGTTATACTTCATTAGTTTATGAATTGCTTGTTATAAACTGTATTTTATTTCGTTTAGGTCGATCCATTGGTTTACAACATGTCTCACGAAGACCCTGGTGATGTTACATATTCTGCTATTGGTGGTTTAAGCGAACAAATACGTGAATTACGAGAAGTTATAGAACTGCCTTTATTAAATCCTGAACTCTTTCAAAGAGTTGGTATTACTCCACCTAAAGGATGTTTATTGTATGGTCCACCTGGTACGGGCAAAACATTATTGGCAAGGGCAGTTGCTAGTCAATTAGATGCGAACTTCTTAAAAGTTGTATCAAGCGCCATCGTTGACAAATATATTGGAGAATCAGCACGACTGATCAGAGAAATGTTTAATTATGCTCGCGATCATCAACCGTGTATTATATTCATGGATGAAATTGATGCGATTGGTAAAGTTTTTATATAAAAGTGGCGATCCGATAAAGTTAATAGTACATAGGAAAAAAATAATATTACTACTACTTGATTTTACATAGGCGGGCGAAGATTCTCCGAGGGAACTAGCGCGGATAGAGAGATTCAAAGAACACTAATGGAATTATTAAATCAAATGGACGGCTTTGATTCTCTAGGTCAAGTAAAAATGATAATGGCAACAAATAGACCTGACACTTTGGACCCTGCTCTTTTAAGACCCGGTCGTTTGGACAGAAAGATCGAAATACCTTTACCTAACGAACAAGCACGACTGGAAATTTTGAAAATTCATGCAGGTCCAATTGCCAAACACGGTGACATTGGTAAATATATTAATATGTAATGTATGATATACATAATCTTTATGATCTGGAAATAATTGGCTAACATTTAATACAGACTATGAAGCAGTAGTAAAATTATCGGATGGATTTAATGGGGCAGATTTAAGAAATGTTTGTACAGAAGCTGGATTATTTGCTATAAGATTGGAGAGAGAATATGTTGTCCAAGAAGATTTTATGAAAGCTGTAAGGAAAGTTTCAGATAATAAGAAACTTGAATCAAAGTTAGATTACAAGCCGGTATAAGAAAGCAACATAGCTAATGCGATTTAACGAATGTACATATTCATAATATGTCAGTCGTGCTTATCTCTTCATCAAATACATTTTGTATATTATCACAAATTCATGTAAACATGTGTCATGCTTTTATTATTTGAATAACGAGATGAATTTATATTTATAATACATGATGTTATATGTTTGTTTTCCTTTCTTTTCTTTTCTTTTGGAATTTAATTTTGTTTACTGAAAATGCTTATCACGAAGTATTTGACAGATGTGATTGTTTTCTTTCTAAATACTGTTGTACGTTATCACATTTTCTTTTCTACAAAATAAAGAATAAATTTTGCATAAATGTATTATCATTCAATGATATCCAGACTTCATTCGATTCTTTTAACGTATTATTTGTAATTAAGTCCAATATTCTTCATAACGATATTAGTTTTAAGAACGTAATTAAATTTGTCAATATTATATTTAGCAATTTTTTTTATTAAGAGAAAATATTACGTTGCTTGTTGTTGTAGGTAGTACTCTGATATAACCCTTTTACTTTTCCTTTTATATAAACACAATTGTTTAAGATTTGTACATACCAAAAAATATTTGCCATCGTTAGAAAACGTACTTATTATCATGTGATATGATTCTATATCTGCATTGTTATGTATATTAACTACCTTATTACATTCCAAATGATGTAGTGCTATGGTATTTACTAAGTTATTATCGATATTGTATATTATAAGATGGTCATTGTTACATACAACAACATCCGAATCGTATATGCAGAAACTCATATTCTTTTTAGATAACAAATAAAATTTTTACAAACAACAGCCATATAATGATATTTATTAGCTGCGATATATTTCAAAAATTAAATATACACAACTTTTAATGTTCTGAGTTAATAATATACGTGATTCGCTGATATCATTCTTCGATATACGTTTATATAAAAGGTTATGTATTAGAGGAGATCACTTTTTTATAATATATTATTAAGAGAGTTCCACTTTCTTACTTTATTCGAAGGATGACGTTTTAAAATTCACGAAGAGCAATGATTTAAATTCTAATTGAATTCTAAATCGAACCTTTGTCTTTGAAATGTCTTTGAAATGTCGGCGCAAATCGTTATAAAATTAAGGATGACGAACGGCCTTAACGAATATTCTACGGAAAAGTATAATCTGGCATATTGTTTTATTTTCTTTATTTTTCTTTCGTTAGATGCACCATTATTTTTACTACGTAAAACAATTTTTGTCTCGCACTAACTCGATTGTCAGATAACGCGTGAAAAGGATATATATATATATATATATATATATATATATATCTTGAAAACGAACTTATAACGACGAACCGTTACAAAAACAAGCACGATGTTTCCCAGTCAAACTTGCAGTTCATATTTCGTTCATGCCCATCGCTAAAGTCGCACGTGTTACGAGCAAAGGACGGTGAATAGCCTTAATCTCTAAAATATTATTCGATATTTGCGTCTGGAAGAAATTCGACCTTTCGACCAATAATAATCCATCATTTCTGTACGTTTTAATTTCAACAAATGCCGCATATAGTGGCGCTGCAACGAGGTATGATTTTATCTAGTTGCACGTTCACTAAATTGCCTTTAAAATAATAATTCTTGTGATAAAAGGATTTTGGTTTCTATTTAACAGAAAATAGGATATCGAATCGAGGCCTTTGTAAACAAGAATTAAGCCAATTTATTAATAAATATTAAACAAACTATATGACATAACCCCTTTATCACTGTAAAGAAACGGAAAAATGGCTGCTACCTGGTCCGAAGATGACATTGGACGAAAATGGGATCGCTGCTTTGCAGACGCCCTTCTGAAATTAAGTAATAACATTGTTTACTATTATCTTTGTTTGATATATATTTAAAGAGAACAAATGAGAAAAGAAACTGAATTATTTATAGATTTGTTTTTATGATGATGATCATGTTATATCCACTTTCAGGTAGTGGTGTATTCATTGGTGGAGTAGTTTCTCTATTCTTTTTCAGAAGTAAGATATATTTATTTCTTAGTACTCGAATATTTATTACACAAACATTTAACGATAATTTTAACGATAGATTTAATATGTGTATGTGTGTGAGTATTATCAATATAAGTAAACTTACTTAATCACTTTTTTATATTTGTATATAGGAAGAAAGTGGCCAATAATAATTGGTGCTGGGTTTGGATTAGGTACAGCATATTCTCAATGCGAACGGGAAATTAATGCATTTGCAAATCAATATAAACATGAAAGTAAATGTGAAGGAAAGAAAAAGTAGCGCATAGAGAATGTTTTAGTGAACAATTAAATTCACTACTCTTGTACCTTAGTACATTTGTAAAGTAGCTACATCTGTAATTCATTTAAATCTAACATTGTATAGAATAAAATTCAATTGTACTTTATCATTAATGATTTAAAATATTGTTTTTCAATTATAATTTATCAAATTTGTTGATATATAAATATATATTTATTTTTTTTTCGTCGCGTTCGTTCTATAAAGAACGAAAAAAAGATCATTTAAGTATCTAATATTCTCATTAACGAGAGAGAATTTTAAGTGATTGATAATTATTTAACTGTGTAATACTCTCATAATGAAAGATTATCGTAAAATCAAAAAATAGTAATACTACTAATCAAATAACTATAGTAATAAATTATACCAAACATGACAATGAATCATAATAATTCTATGGTAAAACTGCATCATACTTTTCCTATTATATAACAAGTAATAGAAAAATTACAATTAAAGTTATGATCATGATACAATTTTTTTTATTACAATTAAGGAAATATATTTATGAATCTTTAAAAATTTAAGTTCTATCAATTCTATTAAAAATTATTTTGATTATATAAGTACTGGGTAAATAATGACAAATGATAAGAGATAAAATTTAAGGTAACACAATGTTAATTATTTTTGTTAGTACAAGATATCGGATGTATTAGTTTTCATATGAATTGATCTACATAATTGCCATTATTTTTATCATTTTTATGGTGCATACAAATACATTCTCTTTTTTCTTTTTTTTTTGAATTAAATAAATTTTATAATTTTACAAGAATCGATCAATATTTACTACGAATTGCTATATTAAAATAATTCACTTTACAAGAATTTCAACAGAAATTGCATAAATATATTAATGATTAATAATTAAACTATTAATTCTTTCCTCTCATAGGTATATATAGAGTATCTCTTTAGTCAGAATTATTTTTGTTTGCACAATGATGCGTGTTAATATAGTACGATAAATAATGCACTTTACAATCGGCTTTCTAAATAAAAGTAAACTGTAAAAATATCTTAACGACGACGTATCAGACTTAGACAGGAAAGAATTAACTAAAAATTTGTAAATTTTGATGAATGTTTCAAACAATTTGAAATAAACTAAAGTGCAAGTTAAACTAGTCATAATGTGGTTGTCGCGCATACTTCTATGAGAAATTTATAAGTACAACATCTTATTTAATTTGTAAATATTTCATTGAATTTCTATTAAAGACATAAATAAGTCTATTAATTTTAAGTATTCTCTCTCAGTATAAAATTTCATGAAAATTATTATTACTACATATAATTTTATTTCACGATTGTTGTATAAAAAGGATATGGGATATTAAAAGTTATAAGAAAAGCCAACTGTAGTTAAAATTTGCATATTTTCGTTTCGCATTTTCTTTTTTCTTATGTAGCAAAATAAAAGGACAAAAATACTTAATGAAATAACTAGGATTTATAAATGAAGCAGTACTCATTGTTTAAATTATTAATATCCAAATGTAACAGGTAAAATATTTAAAAAACATCTATCTGTGGTATCATAATATAATAGATACTCAGCTTAGATAGTAACAATGATATGTAAAAGGACGCATTTAATTTACTTATTATTCATTTCAACTAAAATTATTTAAAAAAAGCCCAAAAAGAAGAAATGGAATGAATTTTGGTTTCAATATATATTATCAAGCTATATGGGAAATGTGCTTTGGATATATAACATTATTATTATTATTATTAATATTATTATCATTATCATTATTATTATTAATATTATTATTATTATTATTATTATTATTATTATTGTAGAGTAAGAAATTGGCAATATTAGAAATAGAAATTATATAACATATATATAAAAATTTGATGGACAAGCTATACAATATATAATCTAATAATTCATATAAGACAAAGAATGACTTCTTTTTATATAATGGTTATTCTATGTACTTACATCACAAATTTTCAATAAATAGACAGAATCTTACATTTATATTGCACGATATAAATACTGTTACGTTTTAAATGACATTGACTAGAAATACATTGTACAGATTATCAAGAAATACTAGAATAACCCAAATGAAAATATATAAAGTATATTAAATTGAATAAAGTGCTAAGTGTGATCACTGATTATATTTTAACTTTCATGATAAGTATTTTCTTTTCTTTCTTTTTTTTTTTTTTTTTTTTTTTAAACAACTCGTAAAGGAGATTCTAAAAATTCTAAATTTCTGTAACTAGTTATTTCGTTTAATATGGAGTTAATGCACGTGTTCTTTATACAGGATTTGATCTGTATACACTGATTCAATATTGATCACAGACCCATGCAATGGCATTTAACTTTTTTTGACTAGGTAAACTTTGTTATATAATAAGGACATATTCGGACATAAAACGCGTTCTAGCCTTCATTTACTTGAGTGTGAATTCAGGCCAATAATTTATATAATAACGATGTGTTAAACCTTCAAATAATCTATCAAGCCACATAGGTAATCCATCCAGAAGATTTTCATGATATAAAACATTGCCTCTGGTCGCCTGTATAGAAATACATATATATATATATATATATATATATATATATATATATATATATATATATATATATATATATATATATATATATATATATATAAATAAAAAATATTTATTTAATTTAGTAACTTTGTTAAATCTTTCGTACAAGAAGATATTACAAAAATAATACTAATTTGCTTACCCCATTTTGGGAACTATCCGATTCGCTTGAATTATCAAAACCAATAAATGCACCAGCCTCTGCATCATCGTTCCGTTGACTAAGTTGTTTAGTTATTCTCTCCATACGCTACGTTTAATAAATATTATTATTATTATTGTTATTATTACTATTATTATTTAATAATGAAAACATAACAGAAGAGAGGAATTAGAAACAGACAACAAACCTTCGCACTTTTTCCTTTAATATTTTCTGGATGTTTAGCATGATACATACAGAAATATTTACGATGTCCATTTAAAGATAACACAGTCCCTACGCAATTTCTCGCGTTTATATTCAGTTCCTTTTGTTCTGGCAAAGTCAATGAAAGGAGTTTCTTATACCAACCAAGACCTTTTTCTAATGACATATGCCCAAACATAAGTGTTTTATTTTTCCTAAATATAAAAAAGATAAAAATTTGGTCGTACTTTGTATAAACATATGAAGATTTCGACCCGACATTGATTAAACTTTGGATTCGCATTAAAGTTAGACTTACAATTTAATTATATTATTTTACAACACATACCTATATGGCCATACAGCTTTGTGAAATGCTGGCAGTAATTTTAACCTACTATGAGAATCTACTAGCAATATAATTGTTCGACAGCCTGGCTTCAAAAGGCGAACGAGTCCGTTATATTTTTCAGCACGTAATTCATGCAATCGTAACTGCGGTTGTGACGTCTTGCAATTATTCGTTTCCTTGTGCTGTACTTTCTCAGCTTTTATACTCGCTTCTTCTAATTTTCTGTATCCAAAATATCCGTAATTTAATATTTAAATCTTGCACAAGTTTTATCGTAGAATAAATTGAGAAATGTCAAAAGAATATCTTGAGAATTTATTATACGTACACTAGGTATGACATTCCATAACCTACTGCACCAATCAATATCAAAGTTGCTAATACTGATATTAAAGGTAAAATTTGTTCTTTTGAAAAACTGTCCGATATATAATCAACAGCCAGTAATGCTCTTCCTATAAGTTTATCTACGGTTCCCTGTACAAAAATTCTTTTTTCACTTTTTTTTTTTTTTTTGTACATTTAATACATAATATTGTTTTCATTAATGAGACATACAAATATGTAAATATCTGCAATATATACCTGTGCATGCTCATCCGCTAACTCTCTTACTATAGCTGTGTATGGAAGAGCTTCAGAAGCACATAACAACCTTTGTATAGTTTTCTCTAACGTGTGACGCGTTTCATTCCATTGATTTTCATCTATAGCTGCTTCGAACCATCCCTTAGATAACCATTCATATTTTAACTGATTTGCATCTCTCCTCCATATAATAACAATGTGCAACAATGGTTCTAACGGACTCCCTTCACCGGTCGATAAAGCGGAGACAAATTCTGGTTGTGTATCTTTAAATACGTATGTATATCTAACTCGTTCAGTACTGTAAATGACGATCTTATAATGATTCAATAGGGACGTTGATGTTTTTATAATAGTTATCTTAATAATTAAAATAACTGTAATTTTACCTATAAGACGATTTCAGTGCCGCTTGTCTGAATTTATGCCTAGCTAAGTCGTGAACCGCACTATTTTGTTGGGATATTAAAACTGCACATAATCGTTTTCTTGGTCTGAGCCATTCTGGAGGACAAACCGAATCCAAAACTGCTTGATTTGACAATCTTGGTAAAACAAGGAACTTATTACTTGCTATCACATTGTGCATTGTTTCTGTGGGTATATCTTTCATACTAACAGATGCCATAGGTTTCTCAAAATTTTCATTAAAAAGTAACAAAGTATCTAAGTCGCCAGAAATTTTATACTTCAATGTTATCTTTTCTGTTTCTAATTTTCCAATCTGTAAGATAAAAATCGTTTAAATAATAAATTTAACAAGTTAATACTATAATTTATTATTTCATATAATATATTACCTGTACATAGCCAAAAGCTACACGTGTTTTATAATAAAACGCCATGAGCAAATAACGCAAACGCACGGAATCTTTCTTCCCGAATACTAATGCACGTATTCTGTTATCTGCCCAACCGGATAAAAAAGCATCTATATTTTCAGCATCAACATTTTGTATTAACTTGTATGGGAACTTACTTCGTAAAAACTCTGTGAAGTAAAAAAAAATATATATATATATATATATATATATTAACCAATTATTCTTTTAACAGTAGTATACGGTATACTTACCAACAACTTTCTGAACGCTAAATAACGATTCTTTGTAAACACTAGTACGTCCGTCCATCGTAACAAAAAGGCAAGGAAGAGTATGCATACCAAGTCGTCTAGCCAAAGATGATTCTTTTTCAGCATGAGCTGTTGCTAAACCAACTCCTAGTGGCTCTAATTCATTTATTAAACGTCGCCACGTAGGTTGAACTTGTAAACACGCAAAACACCAATCTGAATAAAATAAAATTAAATATGGTGTCCGAAAAGTCTTTGGTACTATCACATTTTCAAAGGATCTGAAATATACATATATATATATATATATACATATATGATTACATAGAAATGTTATTGTTTTCCTCTAATTAATTATAATTTCTAAAATGTAACTACAACATACCTGTACGTAATGCTCATTTTATGGAACAATGAAATATCACGATTTTGATAATGAAATTTATAATTTCCTCTAAATAATTCTTCCAATGGATCTAACTTATTTACATGACTGCTTTCTCTCCTCTGTCTGTGAAAGTTCTCCTCTGTTATCCCATGATTATCGAATTTTCTCCTTCTTTCAGGATCTGTAAGAAGCTAAATAAAGTAACATTGTGATAAAAGATTTAATATTTCAGAACTTGTAGATAATAATTATAATAAACATAATTACGTAGAACAAGACGTTAAAGATTGCGTAGAATGAAACATTTGCTTTTAAATAATTCTCCGAAAACTCGATGGCAATTAATTTCATTTTAAATTAAAATCGTTAAATTATTGAATTAAATTACTTTAATATCTACGGTCAATTCTTATTACAAATAAGTTCTCAAAATAATGTTGTAAATGTGACACAACCTACCTCATAAGCTTTCGTTATTTCCACAAATTTATGTTCGGCTGCTGGATGATCAGTTTTGTCAGGATGCCTAAACAAAGTTTTACGTTTGATTTTAAACAATACTCATTATAATAATAAATAATATAGATGACAATAATCAATTATATTTTTCTATAAGAATAATAACATTATTCAATAAGTAATAATGATTTACCATTCTTTGACAAGGTTTTTATATGCCTTTCGAATATCTCGTAAAGTTGCATGCCTTGAAATGCCTAATATTTTATAAGGATTTCCCAAATGTTCCGCACCCACGGTAAAGGGTAACAGTTCACAGACCGCAAAAAGAGTTACCAAAACAAAAGAGAATTTCATTAATGGTAATATGCCTCCCATACCTTTTACAGCATAATTCGGCCGTTTATTTATTGATACGAAGGTCATGAAAATATCAATCAATAACATTATGTGTAACGCAATTGCGTATGTGTATAATATGTTCGTCTATGACGATCACTTTATCGTTGAGTCGATTTTAGACTAAATTATCGCTGTCTTCCTTAAATAAATAACCGTACATTTTTGTTCGAATTATAGTTTATTTCACAAATAAAATGCTGATATCAAAAATTACACAATACAATCATGGAACGACCATATTGACAAATCTTTTAAGGTAATCGCGCATAGAAAGTTTAAGAAGCCAGTAGGTCTGTGTAGTTGGATAAAGTATTCCCAGTGATATCATATCGCGTTTACAATTGGTCGATCACATAAAATTCTAACCAATCGATTTCGAGCGTTAACATCATGGATACTTTTCATTTGTTATCGAGCTCTTTGTTGATTTTTCTTTTCGGGGTTTTTTCTTTTTTTTTTTTTTTTTAAACGAATTGTTGGAAATCGATCGAAGTTGACCCGAGCTGTCAATTCATAAAAATACAAACTAAATATGAGGCATATATTTGGCTTTAAGGTTTCACTAAAATAATTCATATTTTTAATTTTATAACTAGATGCAATTGCATGCATGTAATAAATAACTCTAGTTACCATAACCATGAGGGGGGTATATTAAGGTACCCCCTAGTACGGGCCATTCTTGAATCAGTCGTGTACGTTCTGTCATAGGAGATGCAATTTTTTATGAAGAAATTTACGCAAAGAATATTAGGACGATCTCTGAAATACACGTGGGAAGGCTAATGAATAATTAAAGGTTGTGTTGTAAAATATAAGAATATAATTATTTTTTGATTCTATGACAATTATCTGTATAATACAATAATCGATTGTACTTATCCATTGTAACAAATGATTACTTCGAAGAAAAACAATGAAAGTAAATGAAAGTAAAAATTTTTTCTGAGAACTGCACGTACATGCTGCCGCATATGACATAAATATTTACTATCAGTGCTTCTATCTTAAAATCAAGTGTTATTATTTTATAAATAATTCCAATAGAATTGTATTACAAGGAAATCATTAAAATGGCATCTTCTGCGATCGATGATTTATTATCCGGTCCATTAGTAACGTGGGTGAGTATGTTAACGATATAATTTGATATTTGATATGAAGGAAAAAAAAACAAAACAGTTATTATCTTCGTTTTGTATGATTTTAATTTTTGAATATCTATTTAATTGATCAAAGATATTTTTTCAATAGTTTGCAAGTTGTCTTGAAGATCCTGACGTATTATCAACCTACGAAGATTTAGTAGATGGTATTCTACTGCACAATGTTTTCTTACAAATGTAAGTTATTCTATTTCATAAAGAATTTTTAATTAAATTATATACTAAGATATATATATATATATATAAACATAAGATAAATTATTACAGTGATCCAGAACCCTTGCACGATGAAGTAATTCCACCCGGTGGAAATCCAGTTATTCGTGCAAAAAATCTGCAAATAATAGTAGGAAATATGAAACAGTTTTACGAAGAGGAATTGGGTCATGTATTGTTAAGATTACCGGATACAATAAATTTAGGTAAAGAGCCGGAGTTGCATATTGTCGATATGAAGTTGCTTTTATTATTACTTCTCGGATGTGCAGTACAATGTCCCAACAAAGAAAAATTTATAACAAAAATTAAAGCTCTTAATGTTGATACTCAACTTGCTATAGTTGAATGTATAAAACAGGTATATATTATATCAAATTTAATTCGTTTGCTTATTAATAATGATTAGTAATTCATTTCTAATTAATAATTTGTTTAGGTTACAGACAATCAAGATATAGTAGTTACTCAAGATGCCATGGAAAATGTTAATATGGGTTGTCTGTTCATGCAAATAAAAACTATAGTTCAGGAATTAAATTTATACAAAGAGGTATGCGTCGATGTGCGTTACATCGGTATTATCGATTAAAGCCAAAATTTTTTTTTTTTTTTTTTTTTTTTTATATATCACAAAAATATATTTGTTTCTTGATACCAACAGAAATGGGGCAACGTAGCTGCGAATGAAATCTCCGAAAGAAATGACTCGTCTATTAGCGCAGAGGCAGAAGAAATAAATAAAGTTCAACAATCTAATCCAGTTACAAAATCCGAGAGAGAGGATAGTCATCATTATGCCGTCGAGTTAGCCGATTGGAAGTCAAAAGTTAGAAAACAAAGACAGGAACTGTACGTAGAAATTTTGGCTAATATTTCATGAAGATTGACACGTTTGTATGATGTTTACTTAACAATTATTTTCAGAGAAGAAAAGACGGAAGCTTTGCTGGAATGTAAAGAAGAGCTTGAACACAATAAAGCTTTATTGGTGAAGCTCAAGCAAGAGGTATAACATATATATCTTTAAGATTGTTTTTAAACGAATAAATAAATACATATTTTTCGTTATTTTATTATTTTAGAATCAGGAATTAATGCATGAAGCGCGGACAGCAAAATCATACAGGGACGAATTAGATGCGGTGATCGAAAGGGCAGAACGTGCCGATCGTTTAGAAATAGAAGTAACACGTTACAGGGAAAAATTGACAGATATTGAATTCTATAAGACACGTATCGAAGAATTACGTGAAGATAATAGGTAATTTTTCTTTGGCTATATTTCCTACTAAAATAATGAATTATATTGCAAATGTTCATTAATATGGGAGTAATCTTCATTGAAATACATATTACTTTATTTTTTATTGTACATCGTAATTAAAGAGTCTTGATGGAGACACGAGAAATGCTAGAGGAGCAATTAAGTTCATCAAGAAGAAGAGCAGATAAGGTTCTGGAACTCGAATCTGAGATTATTAAATATAAACAATTGCTCAATGATATGGCTTTGGTAAGAATATAAAGATCATTCCTTTTTTTTATTGCTCAGTTTGCATATACGAAAAAAAAATAAACTTTTTGAATTCTTAATTTTTTAATTAAAAAAAAAAAAAAAAAAAAAAAAAAAAATTTTTTTTTTTCATTTTAAAAAATTGTTTAAAAATTTAATAAAATTAAAAAATTGGATCGGAGAAATTTTTTTTTTTTTTAATACTCATTAACATAATTGATAAAAGTAATTAAATGTTTCAGGAGCGAGCAGCAGATAAAGAAAAATATCAAGAATTGATAGAAGAAAATGCTCAATTACATAGATTAACCAAAGCCGCAGCTAACGAAGCTGCGTTAGCTGGATCTATTAGCGATTCAGAGGAACCAGGTAAGATTTGCGTTTTTTTTTTTTTTTTTTTTTTTTTTTTTTTAATCAAAATAAGCTGACAGTAGATAGTTAATTTCATCTGATATAGAAAAATACATATATAGTAATGATCCTGGAGTAGAAAATCATTGCAATATTATTTTTTTATTTTAGCACACACTGATAACAGGTTGTCGGATCAACTAACCAATAATGCACAAACACGAGCGCTCAAATTAGAATTGGAGAATCGACGATTAGTAACTTTAATCGATTCATTGAAGGAAAATTCGTTTCATGAAAATTCGTCCCGCGTTTTGGAATTGGAGAAGGAAAAGAAGAAGCTTACATTGAAAATTGAATCATTGAACGATAACAGCGAACGATTAACGCAACAAAATTCGGATCTTGAATTAGTGTGTAAGCAAGCCTTAGAGGAAAATAAAAAGCTTCAGAATTCTCTTAAAAATCAACGAGCATCGTTTGAAAAACAACAACAGGATCTTCAAGTAAGCTTTATCCGAATGATCCTTTTATTTCCTTTGAATAAATTAAAATCAAATATATTCTTTTTTTTTTTTTTTTTTTTTTTTTTTTTTTCCCCCATAGATACAACATGGGAAGATGGTTGAGCTGGAGAAACAATGTGACGTTGTCGTGAAGGAAAAACAACGGGTACAATCGTTATTAGAGAGCGTACAAAGACGCGCGGACGATTTAGAACGTACATTAGAGATTACAAATCAAAAGGTAGAAGAACTTAAAGATATTGAAGATAATATGAATGATATAAAGTCTAAATCGACCGATTTAGAGGCCAAAATTGCGGTATTAGAAAAAGAAAAGGACATCGCGCAAAGGGATACGCATAGGTTCAAAGAGATAATTGAGGCAAGAAAGAGAGGAAAATTATAAATCTCGTTTCCCCTTTACGTCTTATTATTGTCCGATCGGCAATACGTTTTATCGTATTTTTAATTTACAGGAAAAGGATGTGGCTTTGGACAAAGCAACGAATACAATTGAAGTATTAGAGAGAAAGGTCGCGCAACTTGAACAGGAAGTTCATAATTCTTTGTCGCAAATTTTAAGGTACCATTTTGTTTATTTGATTCGAAGAAAGAAAAAAAATGAAATAAAATAAAATAATAGAACTAAAAATAAAAAAAAAAAAGAAAAAAAAAAAAGAAGAAAGAAAATGAATAATAATTTATTTTTTTACTATATAGATTACAAGAAGTCGAAAGATCTAGTAAAGAATTAGATTCAAGAGCAGCAATTGACAGAGAAACATTGGAAACATTGCAATCAAATTTAGTCGCAGAAAAATTAAATACCCAACAATTGTATACAGTATTAGAAAAACTTGGTCTTAGCGATAATATGTTATCTCTTTCTTTGGACAATATATTAGATAGGTACTTCGCGTGATATATATATACACATATATATTCTGGTGATACGCATATATGAAAGCTAATCGGCAATTTGCCATTTCTTTTTCTCTTTTTTTTTTTTTTTTTTTTTTTTTTTTAGAATTGCACAAAATCCAGAGGTAATAAATCACGTTAAGAAATCGATGAAATCGGAGTCATCTCGTTATCGTTCGGTCATCGAATCGGAATCAACGAATACGAATGAAAACAGTCAATCGGATCTCAATAGTGCCTTACAAAAAACAATAGAATCATTGAAGGTATATTAATTATTTGTATTTCGTGTCACGCGTAACGAGATGATATAATTCTTATTTATTAACGAATTATTAAGGAACTTTCTCACCCTCCCCCCTCCTTCCCAACCCCCTTACGGTATCCTGTAATTTTCAGAAGGAACAAGAACAATTGCAATCAAAATTAACCGCGACGGAAGCAATGTCGGAAAATCTATTATCTGACAATACGAAGCTTCAAGTTTATATAACCACTTTACAATCTCAAAGTACGTCGTTAGCCTCGCAGCACACGGCATTGCAGCTTGCTAATTCGCAGCTTGTCGCTGAAAAGGAAGAGGTAAGTTTAAAACCGATGATGATCCATCTCTCCCACCAAACCGTCACTCTCATCGATCTTTATTAATGTATAATAATTATATATAATTTTATTTGATATCAGCTATTGAAAGAACGTAGCATGCAGCAACGCGCGCACTCGGAATTATTACACGATCAAGATACGTTGCAATCTTTACACGAGCAATTAAACAACGAGTACGAGAATTTACTTCACGAGCGAGAAACTCTTAAATCCAGTTTGAGAGACGTTAAGAACGAAATGAGAATGTTACGCGAGTCGTGTGAAAGATTGGAACTGAAGAACAAGGCACTTCTTACCGACAAAGAAACGTTGATTAGCAATGCAAAGAGTTTAAATAATTTAAGAGGAGAACATTCCAAGCTAACTGTACGTTAATCGATTCTTTATTGTCGTCTTAAATAAGAATATATAAATATATGTGTATATATATGTTGTAAAATTTTATATCTTTTTCATAGGACGACTTTAGGAACTTGTATACGGCAACGGAAAAATTAAAAATAGAATATAGAAATTTACAAGAGGATTATAGAAAAAATAAAATAGAAACAAACAGATTGAGCTTGAAGCAAACCGAAATGCAAGGTGAACTTAGTAGCAAAGACGAAAGGTGTTCCAATTTAGAATTACAAATAAATAAGTTGAATCAAAGATGTGAGGTATGGATTTTTTAATATTTATATATTCGACGTGTTTATATTTATATTTATATTTTCGTAATCCGTCAAACGTTTCAACTGTGTTTTTCTTTTTTTTTTTTTTCGTATATTTTTAGATGTTGTTGCACATGAATTCTGGTCTGGATAACGATAGACGTTCTTTAATGGAACATATAACTTTGCTTTTTAGTCAATATCACGAACTCTTGACTCATTCGCTTGAGGATAAAGAACATTATCATATGGAAGAGAAAATGTACACGTAAGTTTATCTGTTCGAATATTTTGATCAATTTTATATCAATTTAAATGATCCTTAATAATTTATCCTTATTTTCATTCCTTTAACAGGGATAAAGTTAATCATTTATATAGGCAAAAAGAAAAATTGGAAGACAAGATCATGGAACATTATAGAAAATTAGAAAATTGTAGTACAAAAAAGTAAGCGATAAAAGTAATCTTTATTATTATTATTATTATTATTATTATTATTATTATTATTATTATTATTAAATTATCATTCTAATGGTCTTTGACTTTTTCATAGAAAAGGATTTGCTCTTGGCTTTGTTCGTAAAGTTAAAAAAGCTAGTTCAGAACTTCTAAACAAGGTATTGTAAAGACGCAAAAGCATTAATAAAAATGAATTATTTCGCTATTATTATCTCATCAAAAATAATTTATGACGGAGTACAGAAACGACGATCTTGGGCAGACGATAGCAAACAATCCGAAGGAAAAACCTACGAATCGGAATCTGGTGGTAATGACTCTGATGCAAGTATTGAAGATCATCGAGTAACAGGTGAAATTTTTTTTCGATATTTCTCCAAAAGGATTGAAAGACGATTAAGAAAAATATTAGATATATTTACTTAAAAATAATAATATTATATTTCACAGGGTCTATAAATAATAAAAGCTTAGGTTCTGAAGCATTTTCGCTTGGTCATCCGGGTACCAGAAGAACAGTTTATTATAACGATGATTCACCGCCTCCTTCTAACACTTTACCGGTAAGATGTTATATTTAATTTAAGTATTAATATATAATGTAACGAGACATTATTAGGAGCAAGAGGATGATAGACGCACAGTTCAGTTAGATCAGAATTTAAGGACCGAATCGCAAACAGAAGCACGCCCATTTTTAATATACAACAAAGTGTCCGCAGTTATAAACGAATCGAAAAATATTAATAGCGGAACCCCAAAAGATATCGTTCAGGACGAAGGCCTTACAGAAACTCCAACGGATAAGAATACCAAGACAGGTTGTCCAATTTGGTACGAATATGGATGCGTGTAAATAACTGTCGGCGCTTGTAACAGTTTTATTCACCGGACAAATTTTAATTATATATAAGTTAAATCGATGTGTTAATTAACATATTTAGAGGTATAATATAGCGAAGTATTATATGTGCTAAAGATTAGATTATGTGATAGTATGTAATTTTGTGAATTTTAAGGATTACGTTTTGTTTCGATTAATCCAAGTTTTATAAGGATACGAATAAGAGAGTGCTTCCGAGTTCCTAAAATTTTTTAATTGGTTCAAGCAGCTTATTGAGATACTTTGTTAATTTAACGATGCCTTAATTCGTTATTAGTTTATTATCGCATTACTTCAATTTTTCCATATACGAAATACTTCTTTTTCGTATTTTGAGATGAGAAGATGCGTTTTTATTTTTTTTTTCTTTTTTTTTTTTTTTTTTTTTCTTTTTGTTTGTTTGTTATAATACTACTTAAGAATCTTATTTAGGATAAGATTCTACAATGAACTGGAAATATTTAAGATTAGATACGGGAGTGCACATTTCTTCATTATTTCGATGAATTGCGAATGCATACTTATTTCCATAAATTATCCAAAATTTAGATATAATAGGTGCTGATAACAAATCTTTAAGCCTTCATAGATAAAAAAAAAAGAATACTATTTCTATCAAAATAGAGAGAGAGAGAGAGAAAGAAATATATAGTAAAAATTTTATTCTTTCGCATTTCTATACGATGTAAAGATCATTGTACAAACTTGGCGCAAACGAAGATACAAGTATAATTCGATAGCAAAAAAACTATTATATTCGTTGACTTTCCGAACCCAGGTAGGAATCGATATTATCTTATTAAAACTTTTTTATTTTTTTATTTGTTTTTATTTTATATAAACGTCATGCTAAATAATATTTTTAAATCGATGCACTAAGACCAACGAGAGTTTAATAAAAATCAATTTAATTAATTAATTTACTCGTATCACATTTTGTCGCATTTAATATAATTACTTCTATCGTTTACAAGAATATATGTATGTACTTATGTGTGATAAGTTTTTCTTCTTTTCTTCTTTTTTTTTTTTTTTAAATACGAATCATATTAGATACTAGCTTATCTCATCATTTACTTGCCATTAATGTGTTCTCTTTAATTATAAGTTTTTTATATTTTAAATTTATATACGCGCGCATAATGCGATGTAATTTGTAACCGTGTGCTATGTGGAAAATCGAATAAAGAAAAGAAAAAGAAAACAAAAAAAAAAGGAGTAAAAGAAAAGGAACAATAAAATTGACGAATCCATTACATTGACGACCGACGTATAATACGACAAAGTAATAATAAAAAACGTTTGAAGTTTCGTACGCATGGACAGTGATCGGGAATGCTATAGATTATAAAACATCAATATTTTTCTTTTAACCCGATTGTGGAGTGCAATTTGAAAACGAATTTTTTACTCTTCGTTGAAAGTCCTCTCGGTAAATGCTTGTTCGTGCATTACGAATTTAAATATCTCGCGGAGATTTCAAGATAATTTTTTTCCTCTAATAATTCATCCTCGGGGAAAAAAACATTTCTTTTATTTTGTATTACTTTTGGTTCTTTTTTTTTTTTTTTTGGATTGCAAACCCGTACACAGTATCCGTGAACGAAGATTTTCGCGAAATGTGAATATATATATATGTGTGTGTGTGTGTGTGTATACTTTACGAATAAGTGGTCGTTCAACAAATTAAAAAAAAAAAAAAAAGAAAGGAAGAAAAGAAAAGAAACACAATCAAGAGAATCGAAGTATATATGCCGCGAAAATTTCAAATCTCGTTCGAAAGTTAACTTCACCTGCCAAAGACAAACCCCCTTTTCAGCTTCACCCCTTGGTCGTATCAAAGAAAACGGGTTTTATAAACCTTCGTAAAATTTTCTTCGAACTAAAAAGGGAGTTAGTACGATATAACCTATAAAAATGACGGTTCGCGTGTTGGCGGAGAAAGGGGGAGGTCAAGGAGGAGAAAAAAGAGAAGGAAGAAGAGGAGGAGGAGGAGGAGGAGGAGGAGGTTGTACGTTCCTTTGCGAACGAGGGTTGCATAAAACGGGGAGGAAAAACGGGAAGAGAAGAGAGAAAGAAAAAGAGAGAGAGAGAGAGAGAGAGAGAAGAAGAAGAAGAGAAAGAAGTTTTTAGGAAGACGCGATCTCTCTTTCTCTCGGCCTTTCCACCACTTGTTCTCGACGAGGGGTGACGACGAGCGGTAGGGGTGGTTTTTTGTGGTTAGCGAGTGAGTTGAGGTACGGGGAGGAGCGTGGATAGAAGAGGATGGTGCGAGTAGCGGAGGATAATACAGATGGGGCTGCACTTTTCTGCGGCGTTGAAAATGGAAAGACGAGGGATGCGCCGGTCGTCGCGCAGTAGCGAGACGTCGGTGCGACTGAGAACGAAACAGAAAAATAGAAAGAAAAATAGAAAGAAAGAAAGAAAGAAAGAAAGAAAGAAAGAGAAAAGAGATTGAGTGAGTGAGTGAGAGTGAGAGAGAAGGAGAGATACATAGTTCGGTAATTCACCGTAGGTAGCGTGGTAGTGGTGGGGAGGTAACGAGGTTAGGTAGTGGGGGAAAGGTCGGTCGTCGTTGGTGGGAGGCGGCGCAACGAAGAAGAGACGGACGGCGGATTCGCCCGAAGGGAAACGGCGAACGCGCACGAACGACGTCGCACGGACTAACCCGAACGCAATAATAATAACCTCCGCGCGCGCCATCCTTCGAAACGCTCATAGTCGCGCGCCTCGCGCAGTCGGCATCGCACTTGCCTCGAGCGGAGCGTGTGTCTTCTTGCTATCCTTTGTATTCGCGTCATATTGAGTTTCTCGGGAATTAACAATACACGACGCGGCGATCAAAAGCCACTTTTCTACATCATCATCATCATCATCATCATCATCATCATCATCATCATCATCATCATTATTATCATTATATTATTATATATATTCGTTAAAACGAAACACCGCTACCCCGTACATACTCGCGAGTTTTGTTTTTCTTTTTTTTTTTCTTTTTTTCGTTGTTGCTGTTGTTGTTGTTATCGTTGTCATCGTTCTTTTTAATCCCTCAGCCACCGCTGCCGTCGCTGCCCCACTTTCTTTAGCACGAAAATCTCGGCGAATTTATATTTCCTCTTTCTCTCTGTCTCTTTTTTTCTCTATCTCTCTCTCTTTTGCTTTTTTGCTCCTCTCCTCTGTCTTTTTATCTCTGTCTGATTCTCATTCGTTCCATCCATCTCTCTTAGAAGCCGGCCGGTTGGCCGGCAAACAGGCGCGTTCGGTGCTACACACGTGGTTCGCGCGCGCGCATGCACGCGACCTTTCGTTTTCGCGAGAGTACACACGATTCGCGCTAACGGTTTATACTCTCTCTCTCTCTCTCTCTCTCTCTCTCTCTCTCTCTCTCTCTCTCTCTCTCTCTCTTTCGTACATTCTTTTTTTTTTACACTTTCATCGGTAGAATAGAATAATTTAACGAGTAGCAGTGATTTAAGGCGTGTTAAAGATCAAAAAGTTTGAATCTTCCTCCTCCTTCCTCCTTCCTCCTCCTACGAGTAGCAAAATACTAAGAGGTTAAAAGTAAGAAAATTATAAGAATATAAAGGAAAGATACATACATATATATAAATAAATATATATTAAGAGGAACGTGCGTCGGAATAGATTTTATCGGATCCGTACGCGAGCGTGTCCGAAGAAGAAGACCTCGTACGATTTTATCTAATCGTCCTCGTAATCGTAATCGTCATCGTGATCGTCATCGTCATCGTCAACGTCATCGTCGTCGTCGTCCTCGTTCTCGTCGGTTGATCGGCTGGCGGGTGGGGGTGTCGTGACGTATTAAAAAGGCAAATAGAGAAACGAAGAGAAAGGAGGAAAAAAAGAGGAGGAAGAGAAGAAGGAAGAGGAGGTGGTGGAGGTGGTGGAGGAGGAGGAGGATGGAGGTTCGAGGCGGACCCGCGGAAGAAGCGGGCTCGTCGGCGTCGCGCGGCATCGGGACGCCTTCGCCGGTTCCACCTCCGTCATCGTCGTCCTCCTCGACGTCAATCTCGGCGTCAACGTCGGCAGCGGCAGCTTCGGCTTCAACCTCGACAGCAGCAGCGTCGGTTTCCTTGACGGTGGCGCCTTTACCGGTAATAGCAGCGTCCACCCCGCCGACCAATTGCGCGGCGATGCCCGTCGCCGCGACGCACGGCGTCGCGAGTCCACCGCAACAGACGCCGCCGCCCGGCGTCATCGCCGCGGCCATCGCCACCGCCGCGGCGGTTCCTAAAATTCTCAGCAGGAATGTCAACGGGACCCGTGAGTAGACATCGTTTTCTTTTTTTTCCCCCTTCTTTTTCTTTTTTTTCTTCTTCTTTATTCGTTTCTCATTCCTCAACAGGGCGCGCGCGCG
>OU427003.1:7608634-7616134 GCA_911387935.1 Dolichovespula saxonica | reverse complement strand
TCGTGAATATTATAACGAAAGAAATTATAACGAAAGAAATTTACAAGCTATTATTTATAATTCGATCCGAAACAATTACGATATATATATATATATATATATATACGCGAATATTTTGTAATAATATATCTTACATTCGGAAAATATTATTTACGCAGATCTTTTAGTCTCGCTGGTAAAAACGAAAGAACGAAACAAACAAAAAACAATATAATAATAATGATACTAACAACAATGATTTCCAAATAATTCCAAAACAAACTTATTAGAAATTATTAAACGTAACGATAAGAAGGAGACGAAAAACAAAAAAATTAAATATCAAAGATTGATGATCTTTGAGGGTGGTTAATGAGGACTTTATCGCCCCTCTCCTCGCTCGATATACTTCTCTCTCTCTCTCTCTCTCTCTCTCTTTCTCTCTGTTGTTAAGTCGGTCGAAGCAATGTTGTTGCGGTGCGGTGCGGTGCGGTGCAACTCGGTGCGGTGCGTCCGCGCGTCAGAAAAATCTCGCGGAACGAGTCACCCTGCGCGCACCAATGCCTGTGAACTTGCTCTCTCTCTCTCTCTCTCTCTCTCTCTCTGTCTCTCTCTTTCTTTCTTTCTTTCTTTCTCCTTTACTCGCTTGCCTAGGTCCCAACGACGTATAAGCGTGAGACCGGCGGGCCCGGCCTCTCGTAATAAGACCGTCGGCCAGTTTTTTCGGGTCTCCCCTTTGCTTGCTTCCCCGTCTCGTCCCGTGCCTCCCCTCTACCCTCCCCCATCCCCTTCCCCTTCCTTCCTCTCTCTCTCTCTCTCTCTCTCTCTCTCTCTCTCTCTCTCTAAGGGCCCCTACGGCTCGCTCCCGGTATTAATTTATACGCCGTACGTGTGTGCACGCGGCTTTTTCTCGCGATTCCACGAAATTTGCAAGAAACTAGTCCCGAGTCCCGAAGAACCCAACGAGATCGGGGGAATCTTCGATCTTCTTTCGGCTCGAGATCGTACGATCCTCGCCCCTTCCTCCCCCCGCCCTGATCCTCCTCCTCCTCCTCCTCCTCCTCCTCCTCCTGTACTGATTTAATATCATCCATTTTTTTTCCTTCCCTCTCTCTCTCTCTCTCTACTTTTTCTTCTGCTTCTCCTTCTTTTTATTCTTCTCCTTTTCTTTCTTCTTTCTTTTTCTTCTTCTTCTTCTTCTTCTTCTTCCATCTCTTCTTTACAATTCCTTCAGTGGAATATTAATTGTCTTGATTAATCACGTGAACACAGGTTAATTGTAGGAGAACGTCGAGAAGACGAGGGGGATTTCCTCAACCCAATGATTTTCCTCTTTTCCTCTTTTTTATTTTTTGTTTTTTCTTCTTCATTTTTTTTTTGTCGTTGTCGTTATACCTTTCCTTTCTCCTTTTATTCTTTCTTTATCGATCATATCTCTCTCTATCGTATTTTCAGTCGTACAAACGTCAGTGCCGCAAAACGAAGCAGAATTGCAGTTGTACCGGGTGATGCAGCGGGCCTCGTTACTCGGCTATTACGATACTCTATTGGAAATGGGTATGTGGGAGAGTTTATATATCCTAGGAGGTTAAATACGTGTGTGTGTGTGCGCGCGCGCGCGCGTGTGTGTGTGTGTTTTTTCGTTTACAATCGATAAAGTTTTTTTTTCTTTTATCGTCGTAATTTAACAGGAGGGGACGACGTGCAGCAATTGTGCGATGCCGGTGAGGAAGAGTTTCTTGAAATTATGGCATTGGTCGGCATGGCCAGCAAACCTCTTCACGTACGAAGACTACAGAAGGCCCTTCAGGAGTGGCTCACCAATCCCTGTAAAGTATCGTCTCTTTCTTTATCCGTCACTTCTCTTTTTCCCTCTTTTTTTTTTTTTTTTTTGTGCATTTCTCACGACGACTTAAAATAACAAAAATTCGTACCATTGTCTCATTCGCAATATCTCTACGAATCGGCGGTTTATCGTCTCTCTATTGTGATCGTTCACGTTTGTTTGTTTGTTTTTTTTTTTTTTTTTTTTCTTTCTTTTCCTTCTCTTTTAGCGCTCTTTCAAACGCCGGTCGTACCGACAAGCGGGACGTGTAAAAATCCAGCACCGGTCGTTGGTTTCCCTTGTGCGAGTCCACGAGCACAAGTGCAAGTATCACAAGTGCCACAAGTACCCCAGGTCGGGGTATTCTCGACGACAGGATCTACGACGGTCACGACGACGTCTACGATGCTTCCATGTCGTAGCGTAAGCCCAATAGTCTCGGTTACGAGCGTCGCTGCCTCGGCTGGTTCTACGACTTACAGACAAACGCCAAGCCCCGGTTCCTCCGTATTACCTATCGCAGGATCTTACGTGCCTCCGAGCTCTCACAGTCCCGGTGTACTTCAAGTTGGCACCTGCGAGTCCTCGTGCGGTAGCGGAACCACCCCAAGTCCGAGCGGAACAACCGGTGCACCCGCGAGTCCAACGCAACTCACCCCGACGTTACTACATTCGCAAATACAACGGCTTGCCGAGGCCGCCGAAAGGCTCGCCTCTACGATCAGACCGGTCGATCCTAAGCCACATAACGTTAAAAAGAAATTTTGTAAAAATCTCGAAGTGAGTAGTAGGAATATTAACACGAACGATTGATTATATCTTTCTTATTATTTTTACGATCTCTTTTCTTCTTTTTTGATCAATTACATTCGTACCCTTTTTCATTTTTATTCGAGTTTAGGTCGAGTAACGATAGCGTAACAATCGTTTAATAATCACGTTTACGTTCGACCTTGTCCACCTTAAAATGAAATTTTGTAAAAATCTCGAAGTGAGTAGTAGGAATATTAACACGAACGATTGATTATATCTTTCTTATTATTTTTACGATCTTTTTATTTTCTTCTTCTTCTTCTTCTTCTTTTTTGATCAATTATATTCTGACCCTTTTTCATTTATATTCGAGTTTAGGTCGAGTAACGATAGCGTAACAATCGTTTAATAATCACGTTTACGTTCGACCTTGTTCACCTTAAAATGAAATTTTGTAAAAATCTTTAAGTGAGTAGGCATATTAACACGAACGATTGATTATATCTTTCTTATTATTTTTACTTTTTTTCTTCTTTTTTTTTTCTTGTTCTTCTGTTTTGATCAATTACGTTCGGACTATTTTTCATTTATATTCGAGTTTAAGTCGAATAACGATCGCTCATCAATCGTTTAATAATCACGTTTGCGTTCGACCTTGCCCACGTTAAAAAGAAATTTTGTAAAAATCTCATAGTGAGAAGTATATTAACACGAACGATTGATTATATCTTTTTTATTATTTTTACGATCTCTTTTTTTCCTTTTTTTTCTTCTTCTTTTTTGATCAATTACATTCGGACTATTTTTCATTTATATTCGAGTTTAGGTCGAATAACGATCGCTCATCAATCGTTTAATAATCACGTTTACGTTCGACCTTTCCCAGCTGGTTATGGCCATGCCCGACAATGATCCACGAAGAATGGAAGAGATCAGAAAGTACGCAGCGATTTATGGTAGGTTCGATTGCAAAAGAAAACCGGAGAAACCTTTGACCCTTCACGAGATCTGCGTAAACGAGGCAGCCGCACAGATATGCAGGTTCGTACCGGCTCTATTGACAAGGAGGGATGAACTGTTTCCATTGGCACGTCGAGTTGTACGGGATTCTGGCTATCATTACGTCAAAAGTCAATAGTGAGTATCGATTGGAATTGAGGGATCCATTAAAGATCTTCGGTTCCTTTTCTTCTTTATTTTATTTTATATTATTTTTTTTTTTCATTCGAGACTCCAAATAAACATCCGAATAAATGTTCATTCAAGATTTTCAACGGAGATTCGGATAAATCTGATTTTTTTCATTCGAGGTTACAATTATTAAATGAAGATTCAAATAAACATGGGGAATTTAATGGAGTTGAGAAAATTTATTTTTTATCGGAACAAAATTGTTGTCTCCCGTCTTTCTTCTCTTCTTAGACATACAGAGAGAGAGAGAGAGAGAGACAGAGAGAGAGAGAGAGAGAGAGAGAGAGAGAGAGAGAGAGACAGAGAGAGTCTACTCTTCGCTTAATTTTTGACCTTCCTTCGTCATCTTTTTTCTTTTTTTCTTTCCTTTTTCTTTTTTACAGTTTGTCAATGTCCTCGTCGAGGCAACGAGAAAACGGCGAGGAGAACGAGTTAGAGCGAGGAAAACGAAGAAAGCTCGAGCTCGAGGGTGAGGCCGAGGACGCGATGCAGGTTAGCTCGGCCCATCCAAAAAAATAAATCATGCTAATCCTTCCTGGCTGACCTGCCGCCACATGTTCGCATGGTCGTACGCGTTAACCACTACTACCACTACTACCACTACTACTACTGCTACTACTACTAATAACCGTACATTCAGCATGTACACCAAAAAAAAAAAAAATATAAAACACGTACACGCAGCACCACCCGCGCTACTACTCCTCGTCTCGCGCCATTTAAACGCCATCCTCTATTTCGCTATAACGCGAGATACGGATGGAAAAGGTCAAGTATATAATGTAGTCGTTGTGAGAGAAGCACGATTGTCCTTTGCATGGAAAAATTAACAACGTATACTTATTAATATATGCACGCTTTCAATCCTTACGCACCTCTAATCCATTTAGGATCGAAGTTACTAGTACTTTTTTTGTTTTCTTTTATATTTTTTTTCTTTGTTTTTGTTTTTGTTTTTTTTTTTTTTTTTTTTTTATCTCTCCACGAACGACGAAAGTCATTGCAAGTGTTTTAAATGTTGCGATTATGTAGCTTGGTCCAATGTTTTTTCTAAAGTTTTGCAGAGTTAGTTGTGTTGCCAGCTCTGTTTGTGTGTTCGTTTAAAAAAAAAAAAAAAAAAAAAAAAAAAAAAAGTAAAATAGAAGTTATCTTCCTTCCGTTTTTTCTTTTTTTTTTTAAATTGCCGCCATCGAACGTGGCGCCACCTGCGCCATTTCGTAGCGCCATTTTTTTTGTCATCCTTTCGACTTCACATTTTTCCTTTTTTCTTTTGTTTTTCAATACGACCGATCTTTATTTATTTATTTATTTATTTATTTATTTTTTAAACGAAAGGAGGACACCCTATCGTAAATCAATTAAAAACCTCGGTTAGATAACTTATCGTGATAAGTTATTATTTGCACGATGAGAAGCATTCATTTGATCTGTACTAATAATAAAATTTTTTTACACGATTAACGATCGGTGTGCTGGTTTTAGTTTTTTCCTTTTCTTTTCTATTTTCTTCACTTCGGAACTTTTGTGCATGTAACAAATCAGGATTAAAAAAAAAAAAAAATAAAAAAACAAGGATTGACTCGTTCTTTGTTCACCAATCGCGACTCGCTCAGATACCACGCTTGTCGCCTGGTTTCTCAGCGAGTCGCTTTGTCTTTTTGTTTTTTTGGTTTTTTTGATTTTTTCTTCAATTTTTTTTTCGGTTTCTTCCTCCTCTGAGAGTTCTCTCTCAGATCGAATATCGTTGTTCACGAAATCAATTTGTTCTTTTTCATTCTTCTTCTTCTTTTTTTTCCTCTTCTTCGTCGCTTTTACCGTCTACAGCAGTTCTGTATTTTTCAGGAAGAATTGGATCTTCGATGTTCCGTCACCGACATTAATAACACTGGAATTAGGAGACACGACTCGTCGAGGTGATTACTTTCGATGCTCAAGCCGATACGATTATCCTCCTTGCCATTATTAAATATGATCGATCGATTGAATTAATTTAATTAATTAAAGAAAAAAAAAAAAAAAAGAAAAAAAGAAAATGATGGTGGTATAGAGAAGGTGGTATATTATTTAACCATGTATAATATACTGTACTATGTAAAAAAAAAGAAAAAAAAATTCGAGTATCGAATTGATGTTCAGATATTCGCAATGTTCCAGTCCAGTTTGGAGGAAGAAGAGTAACAACGGAGTATTCGGTGGTAACGTAGAAGAGATCAGCGATTCTGACAGTCAATTTTCTTTCTCGAACGAGGAGGAATCATCGTCCATGCATGTGAGTTCATTTATTCGAACGGGATAATAATTTTTATATCGGCTGACAGTCCTTTCGTATCGTTTTTCAGGATACCATCGACGCCGAAACGGAAAATACGGACAAGGAGAACGATTTCAATTTAAAAGTATAATAACTTCTCAACATTTCCAATATATATATATATATTTTTTTTGTTTAATCGATTTTTATTATTATTATTTTTTTTTCAATCTCATCACGTTGCAATAAGTATTATTCGCGCGTAAATAATTTTCTCGTCAATATTTATTTATTTATATATATATATATTTTTTTTTTTTAATGAAATTAATACGTTTTAGGTAATAGCATCTCGCGGGGATAACATAATCGCCGTTGCAAATCCTGCCTTGATGGAATGCGGCCATCCAATAAAGGAAGAACCTGCGGAGGAGAAGCCTACGCTGTGATATTACTATAAACTCCGCAATAATGATATCGATCAAAGTAAATCATGTTTTTGTCCATGATTAATTCTTCCTAATGCTCTCTCGATCATTCGAACGTCGTCGTCGTCGTAGTTGTTTAATTCGTTATAATGATTTTTGTGATCTTCAATGCCACTATAGTCGATGATATGTTATGTATTATGATATAACAGATCTTGAGGATTGCCGAAGGCAAAAAGAATAGAAAAAAGAAAAGAAAAGAAAAGAAAAAAAAAAGAAATATTTCTTCCAAAATTAGTCACACAATCGAATATTAACGATTGAGAGACGTGCGAAGACGAAAATGTCGCTTGTTATCTAGTTTTAGTTTAAATCCATATAGCGAATACTCGGCATCGTATTATTATCGCATTTTTAGAAATTTATAGACTGTAAACTAGCGTATAGGTGTACGCAAGATAGAAAGTGTGTGAGAGAGAGAGAGAGAGAGAGAATGTGTGTGTGTGTATGAGAGAGAGAGAGAGAGAGAGAGAGAGAGAGAGAGAAAGAGAGAGAGAGAATTGTAAATACAAAAGACATTGTCATTTTATTCGTATTAATCGTCTAATGTCATTTATTTCCTCTTCTAAAGTCCAATACTTTTCATTTCTTCATCGGAGGATCCAAATTTTATTTACCAAACGAATTTGCATTTCAAATTTCTCTCGTTTCGTTATGATCGTAAAAAGTGATGTGATGATGACTGATATATATATATATATATATATATATATATATATATATATAGCAGTTTACAAACCTTTTTTATTTACTATTTATCTTACTTACCGTTCAATCGATTAAATTCTCCGAATATTTCTTCTTCCTTTGTATATTTCGTGGCTCGTCAATCGATTTATCTCTTCTTAAAAAACGTATCGAAATTCGTCAATGTATAACTTTTCTCTTTATATATATATTTATATATATATATATATATATATCTACGCAATCGATTATTCAACGAAACGTTCGATAACATTGACTGTCCGTGCCGGTAGATTCATATGAAAAAAAAAAAAAAAATAATTCAT
>OU427003.1:7601134-7603634 GCA_911387935.1 Dolichovespula saxonica | reverse complement strand
TATACATATATATATATATATATGTATATATATATATATATATATATATATATATATATATGTATATATATATATATGTGTGTGTGTTGTTATCAAGGAGACATACATATTCTATATTATTCTTGGCATTAGAACGCGCACTATATCCCAATCACGAAGAATTATTTTTTTTTCTCCGCCAAATAGATTGCAAACAACTCTTTCACAATTTCGTATTTCATTCTACATTATTCATACGCAATCTTTCTTATAATCGTATGTATATGTATAAGAGTTTCATATGCGTGCGTGTATACGATATATATATATATTTCTTCATTAATGGACACAGATTAGGTACACATAAATATTATCGGTGGATATTACATCAAACTCTTTGGTTCTACGAGATTTTCCTTTAAAAAGATCACCATCTTCTTCTTCTAATTTTTATTTTTCAATTCTTGTTTTTTTTTCTTTCTTTTTTTTTATTTATTTATTTCTTCGCCCTCTCCTTTCTTCTCTTCCCTTTTCTTTCCTTTTTCCTTTCCTTTATCTCCGCCCGCTCCGACCCCCACTCATAACTACACCCAACACGCCACCCCCTTCTTTCGTGTTAATCCGTTTCATTAGATTAACTCTTATTATTATTATTATTATTATTATTATTATTATTATTATTATTATTATTATTATTATTATTATTATTATTATTATTATTATTATTAGATAGTGCCTATCTAAAGAGTTGATGGATATATCGTGGGACTAATATCTCATTGTCAGGTCATCCATCCATTTTAACGTAACATGCTATACGACGACACATAATGCGATTAATTACAATGCTTATATATAATATAACATTCGAGATGAAAGTCCGAGTTATGATCGATCCCCGAAATTATACGCATTTTTTATGTTCTTTTTTTCTTTTTTTTCTTTTACTCCCCATTTTCTTCTCTGAAATCGAGTATTTTTTTTAAATCCTCCTTCATCCTCCTTTCATCTTTTCCTCTACGTTCGATTATTTTCCATTTAATTTTTCCTTCCGTTTTACTATTTTCTTTTTCTCTCCCCCCATTAGTTCATCATCGTTTTATGCATACATCTCTGGAATCGTGGCTATACATGCATCTTCTTTTTTTTTTCTAGTATTTTTTTTTTGTTGTATTTTTTTTTTTTTCTTTAGCTTGTTCTCTTGCTTTCATTTTAACACTTGGTGTTATTCGTTCGCGAAGATTAAAAGTGTGTGTGTGTGTCTATGCATGTATGTATACATGTATGTTTGTATGTTTGTATGTACGTATGTATGTATGTATGTATTTATGTATGTATGTATGTATGCTTATGTGTGTTTGTATGCGATTATATATACGTAATGTGTAATACTCGTGCGAATTTCGACCGATAGGCCATGGACAGTAAAAACGCGATTAGAGGATACAAGTTTATTTATTTATTTTTTTATTTATTTATTTATCTATTCATTTATTTATTTTCTTTTCTTTTCTTCATGAGCATACGATAATTCGAGAGTACGTAATCTGGAACGAACTTCAGTCGACAAGAACAATTCATTAATTACGCTCAATATTTCTTTTTTTACTTTTTTTCTTTTTTTATTTCCCCCTCATTTTCTTTTCCATATCTCTATTATCAAATACGTAATATCTAATTGTAAGTTTTTGGTATTATAGCGCCGGCTACCCTAGGCTACTCTAAATTTCATCTATTAAGCGATAGAGTCCCTTGGTGATAGATACATATATGTACGTGTGTCTGTGTGTGTATGTGTGTATACATATATATATATTTATATATTTAAATATAAATATAAATATATATATATGTATTTATATTTATATTTATGCATGTACGTATGCATGTATGCATGTACGTATGCATGTATTTATATATTTATGTACGTACGCATGCACGCATGTATGTGTGTGTGTGAGTGTGTGTGTGTGTGTGCGCGCGCGCGTGCGTGTGCGTGTGTGTAAGTAATTAAGTAAGTAATTAAGTAAGTAAGTGTATTTATATAACATATATGTTTCATTATTTAATCTCTTTTTTCTGTTCTTTTCTCTTATTTTTTTTTTTTTTTTCTCTAAAACGACAATGCATGTAGAAAAATGAGCCTCTCGCGTCTTTGGTTAAACGCGAAGCATTTAGAAAGTATTCTGGCAGTGGTTTCGTAGATGCTTCGACCTTAGCCTCGGACCAAATTTTGATTTCGGTTTCATAGTGAAGAGTTATTTAGAATGATTTCGATCGGGACATGTGCTGCTATTCATTTCTTATCATATATATTTTTTTAAATAATTCATCGTATTATATATTTTTCTCTCTCTCTCAATTTTTTTTTTCTTATTTTTTTTTTCCAACGAGATCGTTTCTCTTTCCGTTTTCTTTCATTTATTCGTTCAATTATTTCTCCTTTCTTTTTTTTCTTCTATTTTTTTTTTTTTTTTTTTCATATACGAGAACTGCCTTGGAACGTTCGTAATGTTGTTTA
>OU427003.1:7576134-7596134 GCA_911387935.1 Dolichovespula saxonica | reverse complement strand
GACCTTTTCCTCGTTCGCGGCGTTACGCAAGCTCTGTTTCGCGGCCAAAGCCTCGCCCGAGCTTTGAATATAATCGCCGGCAATGCAACTGACGCATATCGTCAAACCTTTACCGGCCTTAAGCTGACTGGCAAAGGCCAATAGCTTTCTATACTTTGGCACGAGATCGTCGGTCAGTTTGGCCAAGATCAAGATCTGGGGTCGCCAATTCTTAGTATGGGGTGGTCCCTCCTCGAGTCTCAAAAGTGAATATCTCGCAGCCGATAATGCTAAACCGCGTATACCATCGCCCCATTCCTTTTCGGCCCCACGATACTCTATGTATTTGTAGATACACCCTGCCATACCCATTGCCAATAGGGCATAGTACCAACTGGTCATGAACATGATGGCTATGCAGAGGGCCAATCCGAGGAACGACAAACTCCAATGGTAATATTTAAAACGTGGCCGCCAATTCGGCGTCCTTAGGAGGGTTTGCAATGCGCAGGCAAGATTAACGAAACCGTAACACATCAAGAAGAACATAGAAAGCAATGGTGCTAGGTAATCGACGTTACCAAGCAATATACCGCATTGGCATATCAGTACGGTTAATACGAGAGCGCGGGTAGGCTCCCCACGGCTCGAACTAACCGCGAATGGCGTTAGGAATGGTATTATACTGTCCTTTGCTATTGCCTGTAACAATCTCGGTGCTCCCGTCAATGATTGAAGTCCAGCGCCCAACGTCGACAGGAACGAACCGATCAGTATGACCCACTGATTAGGCCAAGCTATGTTGGCCACTACGAGTTTACCACCGATGCTCTGACCAAATTTATCTCTCAACAAAAGATTGTCGACTGTACCGGCGAACAGTAGAACGTTAGAAAGGTATACCGTCGAGGTAGTTAAAATTGCACAAATCGTACCAATCGGTATTGACTTCTGTGCGTCCGCGAGATCACCGGATCTATTTGATCCGGCCATTATACCTTCGAACGAGGATTTTATAATTAATCGTTAAACGTATTTTCCCGATTATGAATAATTATTCCATATGTACTTACCCGTCACCGATGGGAAGAATATACCGATTAGAATGGTGAACGACGTCGTTAGATCAACCGTAATCTGATTGTAACTTTGGCCGGATAGGTTGTCTATGTCCTTGGGATTATTACCGAAAGCAATAAGCTGACCGTCCTCTTGGAAACTGTCCCATATGTTTTCTACACGGTCACGATACAATATTTTCTCAATCAAATTATACGATAAGAAATATATATATATATATATTTCTTCTTACTTACCCAAGAATACACCGCTTGCCAATCCACGAATACCGTTTATTATGGTAACGTTACTTTCCAAAAAATACGGATCGCACTTGGTTGTAGTGGTATTGGTAACGTTATGGCAATATACGTTGTATAGATAACCACCTGTATCCTTGTTACATTGGGTCAATACATCGAGATCTTTCAATAATCTGTTCCCGAGTATACACATTCTAAACGTATTGGATAAATATTATTGATTATAATACTGACTAATATTTTTAATTGAACGTTATATCTATTATTATTATTATTATTATTATTATTATTTAATAAAAAAAAGGAAAAAAAAAAAAAGAAAAATTTTAACAACGACGATAATAATAAATACGAACTTTAAGGAATCGTTCCCGTTGAAATTCACGAACAAACCAACGTAGACCGCAATGATAGATAGGATAACGCAGGCCAAGGCAACCGTGGCAAATTTGTTCACGAATTTAACACCGACGAACACTATCGTACCCATCACCAAGAGCAAGGCCGTACCGTAAACTCGAAAATTATTGTACATTATATTTGGATCCTTGGTGAAGTCACCGAATATGCTCATGCTCGGAGCCATGTACGTCTGAGGATAGAAAAAAAAAAAAAAAAAAAAAAAGGAAGAAAAAAAATATATATGTATTTATATGTTTTCTATCATTCGCTATAAGTACGTTTCGAACGAATATATATATATATATATATATATATATATATATATATATATATATTTTTTTTTTTTTTCAAATAAAAATTAACAAATATAAAAATTGAATTTATTACCAATACGATTTCGACGGCCCCGATGATATACATGGCCGCTGCTAATGTGGTACCTGTGTAAAACAACATGCCCACGGCACCACCAAACTCTGGACCTAAACTTCTTGATATCATGAAGTATGACCCACCGGCTGGTACCACACCGTTCGTTGCAATTGCGCTCATACTAATCGCCGTTAGCATCGTCTAAGTTTAAACATAAGTTATATTAACGCGGAAGTACTCGTCGACGTTTAATACATTATATATCGATAAATTATACACGTATAAGATTAATCGTATCATAAATTATAAGTTTATATAGGGGCGAGTAAATAATTATTATTAATCGAAATAACTTATTCCTTCGGTGCTCAAATTAAAAATCATTTTCAATGGCAGTCGTGATTTTTTTTTTTTTTTTACGAGACGACAGTCTTTTCTTTTCCTTTACATTATTTCTTTTCTTCATTTTTTTATAAAATTTTTTTTTTGGCCAATAAAAAGTAATTCGAATTGACAACAATTATCGATTAACATAATCATTTTCAATGGCAGTCGTGATTTTTTTTTTACGAGACGACAATCTTTTCTTTTCCTTCTCAATTTTCTTTCTTTGATTTTTTTTCTCTCTTTTTTTTTTTTTATTGCGCTCGTAATAAAAAGTTATTTGAATTAAACAATAATTATCGCAATAATTAATAATTGAATTAGATAATAATTATCGCAATAATTAATAATTGTATTAAATAATAATTAACGTAATAATTAATGTTTGACTTGACTTACGACGCAACAACAGCATAAAACGATGAAGAAGCATTGAATAGCACCGGCCGTACCGACGACCCAAGTTAAACGGATAAAAAGAATAACACCGAATATATTTTGTATACAGGGAAGAAATACGCCTATGAGGGTACCCATACGAGCCCCACCACCTGCAGCCGGTGCTGGTTTGCTGTCAAGATCGGTCGCAGCTGGAATTGTATTGCTGTAATTTGCCAAACTGCTGAGCAACGTCGATATCCGAGGTCGATCTTCCATCTCCTCCTATTAATCGAAAGATATTTTTATATATATATATATATGTGTACAGATAAAAACTCTCCGTCGTTAATTAACAAACGTTAACTTAAAACTATATGCCGAGGCAACTAGATAGGCGATTTTTTCTTTTTTAAATTAATAATAATAATAACAATCTTAAAATGAAATAATTAAAACGCCGTAACGTTAAGCGCGCCTCGTGTGTCTGTTTTTTTTTTTTTTAACAAATTGAATTTTCTTTGAAGATTTTTATACCTTCTTTTTTTTCGTTACATTCAATTGATCACAAAAAAATTATAATTTCTGGTCAAACGTTTCTATCGTTTTTTTCTCTTTTCTTTTTTTTTTTTTTAATTAAAAAATTATGACAATACGTTTTATTTTCTTTTCTTTTTTTTTTTTTTTATATTCGATGCATCGACTATAAAAAAAAAAGTTATAGATATCATTACGGACGGGTTATTATTCACTTAATGCAAAAAGTTATTTTCGAATCGTCGATAATAATTATAAAAACAAATAAATAAATAAATATATAACGAACGAGTAAACTCACTTCGTTATCACTTTCTCAATTTCAAATCTAACAATCAATTAATTCGTCGATTTACAACGAATTTGATGAGATTTACGATGATAATTTTGTTCGTTCGTTCATTCTTTTCTTTTTTTTTTTTTTAACTAAACAAATAATACAACTAGTCGATTTCGAATTAAATTTATGAATTGTACTTGATTAAATGAACAATAAGATCGATCGTTGTTAAGTCCTTTCGTTTCTTTCGAAGATAATTTCTTGGTTTTTTTTCTGTTATTTTTTTCTTTTTTTTTTTCTTTTTTTCTTTTTTAGAGGTTTTACAGGTACAACAGATACGAGAGCTGTATATCAGAGGTTGATGACATTTTTGAAGCGTTTGTTGCCGATTTTTTTTACTATTTTATGTCCGGCGAAAAAAGACAAAAAAAATATATTTACACACACACACACACACACACACACACACACACACACATTCACACAAGCATCTCGCGCTTAAGATTCTCTCGGGTTTCGCGTCGGTGCATTGGCCGGAAAATGCTCGGTGAAGTAAATCGGATCGACAGGGGAGTTCACGCTGCGACGAGCAGCAACCAACCCTTTTCAGTGAAAGCGATGAACGCCGAGTCGTTAAAGTGGTTGAAATTTATTGACGAGAGAAATTTTGGCCGGTTAAACCCATTGTCGTTGCCATCGAACGAAGTAGGAAGTACGAGCCGGTCGGTGGGAATTTAATAAAGAACAATTTTTCGATCAGGATTTTTGGGACAGGTATAATGTGCGTTATAATTATACGAGAGAAAAAAATAGTGAAAGAAATTTGAACGGAAACAAATATATCATTACGTTTCAATAGATTCGACGAGATATGCGTCAAAAAATTGACTAACAAAACTTTTGATTGTAATTCAATTATTCCGAGTACGTGATTTTTGTTGAATACGTGTTGTCTTGTTTGTTTTTTGCTTTTTCTTTTCAAGACTATACCCGTATCATACGATATATGTGTACATTTTATTATAGCATCATTAATTAATATGAGAGAGACAGATAGTATATGAAATATCTTCGCGATAAATTAACTTCGTAATATATCATTGAAATTAAGAAAGTATATTACAAAAAAAATTCGTCTTTGATTTGAGATACATAATAAAAAAAAAAAAAAAAAAAAAACAAAAAAAGAAAAAAGAGATAAAGAAACGAAAAACTTTCATGACAGTTGAAAACGTGTAAGACAAAGGTTCACATTTATTTCGCGTAAATTCGAAGTTGAATGTTATCATCAACGCGTCAAGATTATCCGTAAGACTATGTATATTCGTATAACGTACGATTATCGGAAACGATGAAGTCCTTGTTCGATCATTATCAGTCAAAGGAGAATGGACTGAAGAAAAGATTGAACCTAGGAGTAGCTGGTTGTGTGGTGTGGTGGTCTCTCGAGAGACCACTTAACCCTCGTTTGGTTACTTTGAAAGCTAGCTAGCTAGCTAGCTAGCTAGCTAGCCTGCATTACGTATAACGACATCAAGGTGGAGGAAGAGAATAAGAAACGTTTATGCACGATGTACCACCTAATAAACTGAGACGCCCTTATATCTACATATACGTACGTAATATGCATCGAAAAATGGGCTCTTGGATAGGCTCGATACGTTCTACAACGTTAAAGGGAATTAATGCGTTTAAGCTTGTAATATGTATCGAAGAAGGTCGATAATTATTAGTGAAAAAAAACGAAAAAAAAAAAAAAAAATATATATATATATATATATATATATATATATATATATATATATATAAATGTCCTTGCTTTTTGTTTTTCATCGAATATATTATCATAGAGTTTGCCTTAACTTGAAACGATTTCTTTTTATTTTTTTTTTTTTTTCTTAAAGAGACAGCTTTGTTGATAGAAAATGACTTTCGTTTTTTCATTTTTTGTTCTATTCATCTTTCGTCGAACTTTCATCCTTTTTTTTTTTTTTCTTCCCCTTCGATTAGATACGTCCGTTAGATAATCGCGAGATATTCAAGCGTTTCTAATTAGATTCTATACATGGAATTGATATTTTTATGTATAGAAATTTTTTTTAATAAGAATTAAGTAATTTTAAGGTAATTACGTGAAATCACATTATTATTATATAATATCGAACAACAACTTCCTCGATTATTTTTATTTTTCTGAACTTTAAAAATTTTAGACGTAAGATACATTTCGAGTATATTATTTCGGTCGTTATAATACGAAATGGAGAATATGAACTGACAAACAAATTATTATCTTCATCGAACAATAATATTAATATATGGATGATAATTAAAACTTTTCGTTATATATTTGTTCTCATTAACGACGATAATAACCATTAACGATATCCCGTATCAAATGCGTTAAAAACGAAAACAAGCATTATGAGGAGACAATTGAATTTATATTACTTTCGTTCGTTATTGCGTACGCGCAATAATTAAAACTGTTCTTTTTTTTTTTTTTTTTTTTAATTCAATATTCGTCCCTTTCGACATTGAAAAAATTAATGTACGTATTTGAAAAATTAATTTATTTATTTCTAGTCATAGCAACGGTAAATTTCTCTTTCAATTTTTTTTTCTTTCTTTTTTTTTTTTTTTTTTTTTTTTTTTTAACATACACAACTTTTAAAGCTTCATAATTTTTCCTTTCAGTAATATTGCACATATATACATACACACACACACACACATATATATATTTTTTTTTTTATAGAGAGAAGCTAGCCCAACTCATTAAGACGGCGTATCGAGTGCCTTCTTTCAGGGATTGACGTCATTGTAACCGAATGTTCGCTTCGTTCGTGAAAATCTTCGCCTTGAATTTAATTTTTGCAACGTTCGCTTCATTCCCGATCGAACGGCTCGTTTGTCGTAAATAAGGTCGGCCACTTTTGCGGAGGAGATTATTTTGGAAACGACCATGAGGCTGTCTAACTAGAGTGGCCTAATCTTCAAGACGATCTTCTTACGTGCGAGCATGTCTCTCGTATTATATAAGCAAGCAAGAAGGTAAATAAATGAGTAATGCAAATAATTAAATACGCGTATCGCATTTAATTATTTGTTATTATTATCAAAGACTTACACGATCGTACAAGAACATAATAAAATATCCTTTATATATACGACTTTTAATACTTATTGTCTCGAAAGAAGAAAAAGATATCGTGAAAAATTGCATGAATTTAAAAATACATTTTTTTTTTTTTAACGCCCTATGGATGTATAATATTATTTTACACAAATTCGTACAATTCGATAATAACACGTAAACTACTTACACGTAGACCATTTTCGTTAAAACGATTTACGAAATATAATCGACGTTAAATATCGAATGAAATTGTCGCGAAGTCAATGGATTAGACAGTTCGTAAAATTATTAAATATCGTTCTAACGTTTAACAATGATTTGTTTCTCGATCAAACGAACAAAAGTAAATTGCTTTCGGATGAATAAATGTTAGGCGACGATAAAAATATTGCAAGCATTATATTTCTATTCTTTCGTTGGCGTTCTCTTTTTTTCTCTTTCTCTCTCTCTCTCTCTCTCTCTTTCTTTTTATTTTTTTCTATTCTTTGTTCTTATTATGAAAGTGCAAAAAAGGGAAGGATGGATTCGTTCGTCGTCGGATATTCTTAACGAGAACGTGAAAATCACGATAGGTTAAGCTATTCTTCTCCATTCTTTTCTTCATTATCTCTAATCCCACTCTCGCGTGTCATGTCTTTCTAATTTCTTTAGACGAGCTTATCCATGGGCCATGATCTGCTCACGCTGCTTCGTGGCAACCGATTTCAACGAGATACTTCTAAAGGATTTCGTAAGCTTATCGTTGACCACTTCTACTACTACTACTACTATTGCTTCTACTACTAATACTATTACTATACATATACAAATATATATATATGTATGTATGTGTGTGTGTGTGTATGTATATGTGTATATGTACCTGCGAGTATGTTGTGTATGTTCTTTACGATGAAATTTACGAGTGCGAGAATAATCGTGAACGGCGAGGACGAAAGGGACAGGTTAAAAGATAAGGAAAGAATGAACATTGCTTTGATGAAAAATCAAATGATTCTTGAATAACCTATTGTTTTAAAATCCTTATCGATTGGTATAAACTTTCGTGATTATATTTTCTATTCGTTTAATATATATATATATATATATATATATATATATATATATATATATATATATATATCGATATTATTATTATTATTCAAGTATTTATCAATTGATAAGATTATTAATAGGATTGATTATGAAAATAATATACTCTTGTACATTAATATGAAAGAAAAGAAGGATGAAAATAATTAAAATTAAAATTAAAATTAAAATTAAAATTAAAATTAAAATTATGTATGTATTTTTCGAGAAAAAAGTATTTTTTCGGCTCGTCTAAATGAAGAATATGAAGTGTTCGACCGAAGATAAATGAATTTAGTTATTTACTTTCACAAAAATTTTTGGCAAACTTTCCAGAATTTATATATATATATATAAATATATACACGAATATTGTAAGAGTTAATTTAGAATATCTTATCTCTTCTTTTCAAAAAAAAAAAAAAAAACAAAATTGTTAAAATTAATATTCCACTCTAAATATAGTTAATAATTAGTTTTCTATCGATAAAACAAAAAAATTAAAAGGAAAGTAAAACGAAAGAGATTTTGAACGGTGTTGTCTTCGAAATAAATAAATAAATAAATTAAAAAAAAAAAAAAATCAGAAAAAGTAATGTAAAGGAGGAGAACGTCTAAATTAAGAAACTAAAGTGTGTTCCCATCGACAAAATAAAAAAAAAAAAAATAAAATAAACTCACGACGTTTATTTTGTCTGAAATTTTATCGTCAAACGTTTCTAGTATTTATATAATAAATCTATACGTATACGTAAATACATACATTTATACATATATAAAAGGGTGAGTCTCTCTCTCTCTCTCTCTCTCTCTCTCTCTCTCTCTCTCTCTCTCTCTCTTCCTCCATCGATTATCACGTTTATCGGAACAAACTTGTGGTATTGTTCGAGTAGAGAAACTATAAAACTCGAGTTTTATCGGATAACCGAGTTCGAGTTATCGACGCGACAGATGCTGCTGTTGCTGCTCGTTGATATAGCAAAAAAAAAAAAAAGCAAAAAAAAAGCAAAAAAAAAAAGGACGGGCCTGTGGATGTGGGTGTGGAGTTAGGTGGAAAAAAGATGGAGGAAAAAAAATACTCGGAAAGTTTCTCTCTCTCTCTCTCTCTCTTTCTCTCTTTTTCTCTCTCAAAGGAAGAAGAAAATAAATAAAGCTTTGCTATCCTGTCGAAAGAAAAGTCGGAGTCGTCGATCTTATCGACATCTCGATCTTCTCTCTCTCTCTCTCTCTCTCTCTCTATCTATCTATCTATTTATCTATCTATCTCTCTCTTTCTATCTATCTATCTATCTATCTATCTATCTATCTATCTATCTATCTTTCTCTTTCTCTCTATCTATTTATCTCTCTCTCTCTCTCTCTGTCTGCCACGTTAAAATCGGAGAAAAAGCAAAGCGAATAATTGGATATCCACGAATCGAGGTCGAATTCAGGGAGACTTTCGACGAGGAAAAAAAATAAAAAGGTCTGACGAAATGTATTCTCTACCAATTAACAGTGCAAAAATAAGCGCGCTCCAAATGACAAATATTTTCTTACGTATATATTTGTGTGTGTGTGTTCGACCATGTCCATATACCATCTTTTTTCATTAATTCATTAGTCGTGAAATCTCGAGAAAAAATGTCAGCATAATTCGCGATTACATTTGAAATACTTTTTGTTGAAAAAAAAATATATATATATATTTTTTCTAGTCTTTTTCTTTTTCTTCTTTTTCTATTTTTTTTTCTCTCTTTTCAATACCAATAACTCAATTAAAAGCCTTCATCCGACTTTTATCAAATTATTATACGATATTAATAATTACTCACAATTTTACCGGCATTAATCAAACACAAGTGTATTACGATCGTTCCGTCAGACTTTTTCTTTTTATTTTTATTTCTTTACTACTTTTTCATTCGTACCAATTATTAAATACGTATTATATTAATAACGAATTGAATGAAACCTGAAGTACGTCCGTCCGATCGAACGAGAATAATATTACTGAATACTCGTTTAATCAGTTAATTATCCACCGGTAGAGTACATTTTGTGGGAGGGGAAAGGAAAATATTAACAACGAAATTAGTACTGATTTAATAATAATAATAATAATAATAATAAAAAATCTCGATTTCATCGTTTTTATCAAGTACAAAAGTATTAATCGTTTAACTCGAGTTACTCATTCCTATTTTTTCATTCTTCTTTTTTTTTTCTAATCAATAATAACAATTCAAGCAACGATATCTCGTATCTTATTGATCTATCTTTATGAAGACAAAGGAAAAAAAAAAAAAAGAAAAAACATTACAATAAAACAGACACACGCACTAACGCACGAACACGTAAGACGAAAGAGAGAATGATAAATGATAACAATGATGAATGAATAATCATCATTAACGAATAATCGCGATCGCGGATTCTCGGCGAAGAGGTTTGTAACATAGCGAAGGGGAAGAAAAAGAAAAGAAAAAAAAAAAAAAAAAAATAGGGTCATAAAAATATTATGAGAACTTACGCTATACAGGTAGAGATTCGTCTCATAGCCAGACTTTTTCTCAGAATTGCCACCACCCACGATGGGGTCGCCATCCCCTCCGACGCCACCTCCATCGCCTGTAAAGAAACATTCGTTTAATAGCGTCCTATCGTGAAATCGTTTTCTATACCACCATCACTACTACCACCACTACTATCGCTACTCTCCCTTTCTTCTACTTCTTCTACTTCTACTTCTACTTCTTCTTCTTCCTCGTCTTTCATTTTTAATAAACACAAGACCTAAATCGAGACCGAACACACAATCTCGGCTTATTGGTTTTACGTGTTTGATCAATTATTACGTCTAAGGTTCTTTATGTATTATCGACGAGGATAGAATTTCTAGGATGTCGTTATTTTCATCAACATCGTCATATCATCGTCATCGTCATTATATTAATAATAATAATAATAATAATAATAATTATTATTATTATTACTATTATTATTATTATTATTATTATTCAGAAGTGTTTTCGAAGTTCAACGTGTGAAGAGAGAACATTTTCTTTCCTCCCTGTCAGAGTGCCAAGTCGTAAGATTCAACGCGAAAGGTAGCGAAAATAGATAGGGGGAAAAAGAAGAGAGAAAGACAAAAAAAAAAAAAAACAAAAAAAAAGAAAGAAGAAGAAGAAAAAGGAAAAGAAAATTACACGCTCGCAATCTTGTCTTCGTTAAGATCGATTTGTTACGTCGAAAAAAAAAAAAAAGGAAAGGAAAGAAAAAAATATTCAAGGATGTTAGACTATAATGACAGACAATATGATATTCGTTACAGACAGAGAGACAGACAGACAGACAGAGAAAGAAAGAAAGAAAGGAAGAAAGAAAGAAAGATGGAGGATGGGTTCTGTCGTCGTTGGATAACTTTTGATACAATTTCCGGTCTACATCTGGCGTTTATCCAACTGGCACATATCGCCGTTAGTCACTTCGCGAAGGAAGGAACTTTCGTCGGCACTTCCTTCCACTCCTCAACCCAACCCCCATCCACCAACCCCCAACCCCTCACCCACCCACCACCGAACCCACTGTTCCAACCCACTCCACCTACTCTTTTTGGACAACCGGTATTTTCACTTTGTCCATTCTTGACGGACAGGAATGTGTTCGTCCTCGTCAAACAACCGAAAGCAAAAGGAGAGAAAAGTTGGGACATCCAAGTTCCTCTTGATTATTTTTATCTATCCATCTATCCATCTATCTACCCGTCTGTCCATCCAATCATCCATCCATACATCCATCCATCCATCCATTCATTCATCCATCTATCCATCTATATGTCTTTGTTTCTCTCAGTCTTCACAGTTTCTCTCTTTATCTTTACTCTTTCACAATTGTTCCTCTTTCATAATTTCTTTCTTTCTTTTTTGTTCTTCTTCTTCTTCTTCTTTTTTTCATTTTCAATTTGTTTGCGACGCTTGATTCTTGGGTTTTAAAATATTTATTTATTTATTTATTTTTTTTAAATATTTTTACATATTATTGCATTTGAATGAGGTCGCACGTTTACTCCAATATCATTATTTCTGTATATTAATTAATTTATATATATATATATATATATATATATATATATATATATTAAATTTAAATTTATTTCAAATAAAATTATAAATAAATTTTTTAATTTGTTTATTTTTCACTCTCTCTTTTCTTTACACACACACACACACACACACACACACACACCATATATATATTTGTTATTTCTACATATTAATTTATAAATTTGCATAGAGAATTTTTTTTTTTTCAATTAGTAATAATTACTTTTATCAACGTTCTTATCGTGAATATATTTTAACAGAACTATTTTTTTATTTGTTTCATTCTTTTTTTCTCTCTCTCTCTCTCTCTTTCTAGACATAACTCATCCTACAATTGTCCCTCGTAATTGTTATGTTCTAGAGGTTGGCCGCTTGGGTGTCGGGTAGGATATAAATTCATGTTTATATTTACTTCTTTTCTTTCCCTCTCTCTCTCTCTCTCTCTCTTTCTCTCTCTCTCCCTCCTTCTTCCTATCCTAGAAACACGAGAGAAAATCTCGGTTTATGGTCTTTGTTTGTATTCGTTTTTCTTATCTTTTCCTCCCCCGCCCCGCCCCACCCGTCCCACGCCACTCATATACACAACGTTTCTTCGTTACTTTTTCAATTTGCTTTATACAGAAGAACTCTTTTACCTTTAATTCTAATCCACTAAAATTATTTTCCATTCTTATAAAACTCCTAACTTTTATTTTTATCATTTCTATTTATTACATTTTATAGGACTACAGAACAAAAATCTGATTCTATTTTATTTTTCGTAAACACACACACACACACACACACAAACTTTCCTTTCCTTTCCATTTCACAGATATACATATTCCAATTTAATTATCTACGTTCATCAATACTATTCTCTTTTAAATTTTATTCAACATTACGATTCGACTATATCACTAATTATATTTCATATCATCGGATCATCAGAAATAACTCTCGTCTTATATTTGTCCTCGTAATAATAATAATTATTATTATTATTATGGAGGTTGGACGTATAGGTGTCGAGTGGGATATAAATCCATGTTTATATTTATGTCTTTTATTTCCTTCTCTTTCTCTCTCTCTCTCTTTTTCCTGCTTCCATTCCTAGAGAAACCAGAGAGAAACTCGGTTTATCGCTTACGTCAATCGTAATCAAGCTCAACCGAACGTTGGTACGTCGTAGAAACGACGAACGAAATCCATAGAACACCATTCGAACGTACTCGTCAGGCGACACCCGCAAAGTCGATTGGCAATTTCTTCATGGATTTACAACACGTGACAGGTCCTCCTCCCTCCTCTTCCCTCCTCCTCTTCCCTCCTCTTCTTACTCATCTTCTTTTTATTTTCCTTCTCTCTCTCTCTCTCCTTTCTCTTTCTATCAAACGTTTAACACTCACTTCACTTATTATAATTAAATTTTATTATTCATTTAATTTCCCCTGTTCCTTCCATTTATTTTTCTTTCCTTTTTCCTGTTTTTTTTTTTTTTTTTTTTTTTTTTTTTTTTTTTTTTTTTTTTTTAAACAAAAACAATCATCCGTAATTTCTTTTTCCGCGAACGAATCGAATCAAATGATTCTCGATATGAACGATTCAATGTTTTTTTTTTTTTTTTTAATCGATAACAACGAACAGTCATCGACACGATATTGTTCCTTCAACGTTAAATATCCTGCGACGCCATCTCGCATGAAATTATAATGGGATCTTTTAAACAACAACAACGACGACAATAAAGACACCAACGACGTTATTAAAAATTAAAAATTATCGTAAGAACTATTTTAAATCGTACACGATTATTTTCTTCTACTATTACTCATACGTAAGATTTGGGATAGAATATTATCCGTAAGATTTTTGACTTTTTCATTTTTTTTTTTTCTTCTCTTAACAATTTGGATAACGCATCATCTCACACGAGATGACTATCGAGTAACGATCGGAAAGCCGACAAATTCGTTAACGATTTAGATGGGCTATGAAAAATTTCCATTGATGGGAATCACATTGAAAGCCTCCTCCTCTTCTTCTTCTTATTTTTTTTTTTTTTTTTATATAAATCCATCGGGGTTTCCCTCATCATCCCATCACGCTCGTCCGCCCACCATCAATCCATCTACCTTTCCATCTTTTGCTTTACTTCTCTTTTTTTTCCTCCTTCTTCTCCTTCTTCGTTTTTTTTTCGACGTCAACGAAGGATAATTTAGTCCGTAATTTAACGTCTATCGCTTATTAGGTCGTCGTTAATCCCGATAAATCGTCCTCTCGACGACGTTCGGTTCCTTCTTATGGAAAGTTCCAAGATGGCCGACACATCGGCACAGCCAACAGTGCTACCAACCCCCTCAAACCCACCCCACCCCACCCCATCCCACCCTACCCTACCCTCGTCCCCTCTTCTCTATCCCACCCACCCCAACCCTCCCCCACGAACGATCACGATATCGAATATACCCTTCGTTTTCGCTTTATGATCGTTAATTGGACGAGGAGTTTATTACGTGGACTCGATTGGAAAGCTAGAAGAGAGTAATGGTTGAGATCAACGGGAAGGGGGAGGAAGGAGGGGGGGGGCTAAGTAGAGGGGTCGGGTAAGTTGTTGGTTGAATAGAGTAACGAATTATTATTTTAATCATTATGCGAGTGTAAATAACGCAAAGAGAGAGAGAGAGAGAGAGAGAGAGAGAATTTCGTAATCGATCGAAACTCGACGACGTGCTCCTTTAATCGATGGTAGGGGGAGGAGGGAGGGGGAAACGTTATATATATATGTATATGTATGTATGTATGTATGTATGTATGTATGTATGTATGTATATAGGAATGAATATGCGCAGAGCGATGGAATGAATTAGGGAGGACGATTAAAGCGATTAGCATGCAGCCAACTCACGACGATCGAGGTGAACCTTGTGGAGTGGAAATCATGTATATATATATATATATAATATATATATATGTGTGTGTGTGTATGTATGTATGTATGTATATAGGTATATATATATATATGTATATAAGTATGTACGTACGTATGTATTTATATATGTATATACGTAAATGTACAGAGGGTAAGAGGTAATTTGAGATTCAATCGTTTTGCAGCACCAATGTGTGCGCATAATTTTTGCTATTTAAGATGAGTCAGAGGAGGAGGAGAAGGAGGTGGTGGTGGTGGAGGAGGCAAATTTTTCGAACTAAATTTCGATTTCTTTCTTTCTTTCTTTCTTTCTTTCTTTCTTCTTGAATTTTTTTTCTTTCCTTCTGTTTTTTATTTGTCGACGGGCGATTATCCGAGAAGAAAAGAATAAATAAATAAAACGTAAACACACGTTGAGTGAAAGGGGAATCAATTAATCGACTCGACGTTTTTTAAAGTTGCATCGAGTGCAACGAAACGAAGGTAAGAATTAATTAATAATCTCAATGAATAAATCAAGAAGGTTCGGAATAATTTTCCTTTCCCCCCCCCCATCCGAAAAAAATCCCGACGAAAAGATTTCCTATACGGAGATTTATTCGTCGGTTTCGTAATAATTTCATTTATAATTTTTGTCTCTCTTTTTTTTTTTTGTATTGTGTGTTTAATTATATGTATATTCATATATTTTTTTTTTTTTTTTTAATCGATCATTGAATTTTCTTTTCCCGATACAGTGTTAAACAGTGTCGAGAGAGAAACAAAATTTATTCATTTCACGTATACCTCGATCATTCTTATCTAACACACGTTTGTTTATTTAATATGTTAAACTATCGACGATAATAAATAATTAATTTATATGAAAAAAAAAAAAAAGTAACAAATAATCAATTTCTCAAAACGATCTTTCGAGAGTAAATCGTCAAAGATATCACACGCACACAAACAAACAGATACACACACGCACACACAAACGCACATTATAAATTAGTTTTAATCGTTCTTAAAAGTAGTCAATTTAGGAAACGACCTTTTTCTTTTTCTCTCCGTTTTTTTTTTCTTTTGTTTCTTTTTTTTTTTCTTTAGTATTTTTAAAACGACTTCGAATTAGCTGCAATTAAAAAGCGGCGTCTTTATGTTATATAAAGTTACTTTAAATTGGCATTAATTATCGTCAAGACTCTTCCGTTGAATTTGTTCGTAAACATTTCATCCCTTTGACCTTGAACGAGATCTTTCCCGCTTTGTCGGATTTCTTTCGATTAGGTCTGATATTATGGATCACGCTAATTACGGTATAGATCACGAAATTCTCTCTCTCTCTCTCTCTCTCTCTCTCTCTCTCTCTCTCTCTCTCTCTATAACGACTCTTTAATAAAGGATTGCGTCTCTTAAGGAACAACCACAAGGCTTTTCTCTTATATAAGAGTTGGTATATAAGACAAAGTTAGTATTAGAATCTAACTATAGTACATCATAGATATGTATCTACGTACCTTTATATATTCTCTCTCTCTCTCTTTTTCGTCTTGTATGCTCAGACCAAAAGAGAGAGAGAGAGGGAGAGAGAGAGGGAGAGAGAGAGAGAGAGAAAGAGAGAAAAAAAAGAAAACGTCGTCACAACGCGCGAAGCATCCTTACAATGGAAACTACTTAACCCTCCGCTTGCCCTTGTCCTAATCTCGTTTAAGCGCACACCCGGTGACAGCCTCTTATCTCAGGTCAACCGTCGTCCATGCCAGTCGAACAAACCGCGACTTCTTCGTCTTTGAAATCGACTTATTCAAAGTTCACTATCTCGTTTGTATTATTTTTTTTTATTATTTGTTTCTCTCTCTCTCTCTCTCTCTCTCTCTCTCTTTTTCTTGGTTTCGTCGATTGAATTGGACGAAGGGGTGCAGCAGGAATGGAGGGGTGGGGGTACGTCGGCTTATCACACAACAATATTTTTCATTATAACGAACCTATCTCGTACTTTAGTTTGACATAAATATTATGTTGATGTACATACGTACTTTAATCAATTTCGTTCGTTCGATTTTAATTTCGACTATGCAAATTATATTCGAAATGAATTCGAAATATAGAATTAATTTATATTTGATTTCTATCTATTTATGCGTTCGTGCGCGCGCGCGCGCGTGTGCGTGCGCGTGTATTTATATCAATCTTATAATGAGAAAAATAATGTTAATTAATCTTCCTTTAATTTGAAATAGATTGAACTGTATGTTTCTTATAATTAATAACGATGATTAATATTTTCATTTTTTGTTCGTACGAGATAACAACTTTTCGTTTAATTAACATGCTACTTGTAATATTTACACACACATATATATCTGTTTGCGCTTATAATTGATTTTTTTAGATAATAATTTTTCACTTAATCAACATGCTACTTGTAGTATATATATATATATATATATATATATATATATATATGTACATATATCTACGTGCTCATGTATAATATCGTAAGTGATATTTTTATTTCTTTACTCATCTCTTTATATATATATATATATATATATATATATATATATATATATATATATATATATATATATATATTTTTTTTTGTTTAATAATAACAATCAAGTATAGTTATACGTGACGATAAATAAGCGTCGTCCCGTTTTAGTTTATAGCATGGTCTTTTTCTCCTATAAAATCCTTTTAGTCGCGGCCTGTCAATGTTCGAAACTACCGTTACAGGGTTGTCTTTATCAGTACCTGTCGATAAGAACGTCCATGTGTCTTTCGTCGTTTTTACTCTCTTTCATGCCTCAGGCAGACGTTGGAACTTACCGAAACGAAAAGGTTAAGAAAAGAAAGGAGAAATCGTACGGGAGTAAAGTTATCGTAACGAAACTACAACAACAACAACAACAAATAACAAGAGAGAAAAAATACGATACGATAGAACGAAATAAGATGAAAGAAACAAATAAGATCTCGAGAAAGTCTATTAAAGGGGAGAGAAAAATAAAGAACGAAAAAAAAAAAATAAATAAATAAATAAATAAATAAAAGGGAAAGAAAGAGAGAAGGAAAGAGAAAGAGATAAAAGATATCTCTACGCGTCGGTCACTGCAAATTTTAATTGCACTTGCAGAGAGAGAAAGAGATAGAGATAGAGAGAGAGAGAGAGAGAGAGAGAGAGAGAGAGAGAGAGAAACACCACCCGTAATAATCAGCATTGGGACGACGTTTCACGACTGAAAATATTTCAAAGTCGATATTTCGAATGGAGACATTATTCCCATATAATTTTCATTCGCTCATTTGTCCTGTTTTCCATGTAATTTAAAGTCGTAATAATTTCGTCCTTCTCTTTCCGTATTTCTCTCTCTCTCTCTCTCTCTCTCTCTCTCTCTCTCTCTCTCTCTCTCTCTCAATCTCAATCAAACGTACACGCACACACTCGTCTCATTTCTCTCAAATCGAGAGAGTTAGCAAAACTCAATTTCAACTCGACTTGCTTTTTTTTTCTTTTTCTTTTTTTTTCTTCCTTTTGTTTTTTTTTTTTTGTATTTTCCTTTCTCGCCTTTCTTCTTTCCTTTCCATCCTCGTCCCTTTCTTTCCTATTCTTTTTCTTTTTTTTTCTTTTCTTTTCCCCTCACGATCGCGAAACCAAACATACCGGGTGTCCGTGTTCGCGTGAGACACGGATGTACGTGAGTTGGCCTTCGCGATGAAGAAAAAACTACTTAGGCCGAGGCTACTCTACGTTGTAGCTCGTGCGACGACGAGGAGGAGGCGGAGGAGGAGGTGATGGAGGTGGAGGAGAAGGTGGAGGAGGAGGTGGAGGAGGAGGTGGAGGAGGAGGGGTGCGACAATTTAGCTCGGCCACGAAGGGTCGGTCGTGTGTCTTCCACTTAACGCCGACTTAATAACTACCTCACCACCCTCCATTTTTTTTTCTTCTTCTTCTTCTTTTTCCCTTCCGTATTTTCTTTCTTCCTCCCCTTCCGCTCCCTCTCCTTCGTCTATCTACTCTCTCTCTCTCTCTCTCTCTCTCCTTTCGGACACAGTATAGATCGGTAGATATACGCGGCCGATGTCTTCTTTTTTTTTTTTTTAATTTTTTTTCTTTTTGTTTTTTTTCTTTTTTTTTTTTTCTTATTTTTCTTTTATCTTCTCCTACTTACCGAGAGACAAACAAGCCGATCTATTTATCCTTGTGATCCTATTTTCAAACGTATAATATTTCTCGCTCTCTCTCTCTCTCTCTCTATCTCTATCTCTCTATCTCTATCTATCTATCTATTTATCTATATATCTATTTCTCTCTTCATCCATCTATCTATCTATCTCTATCTTCCACTCTATTTGTTTACTCTTTATCGAAAATAGCTCGAATTACAGATCGACCATCGATCCCGGACGTATCGAGCAAGTCGACGACTGAAATAGACACGTTGGAATATTAAGCAGAAATCGAGATGATGATATATGGATATATTCGAGAGTATGGCTCTCTATGCATAATAATATTGCTATAAATTTTATCTCTCTCTCTCTCTCTCTCTCTCTCTCTCTCTCTCTCTCTCTCTCTCTTTTTCTCTCTCTCTTTCTGTCTTTCTCGATGTATATATCAGAAATTTCATCATACCTATAAGATATGATATATCAATTTTTAATAAAACGCTTCTTTCTTTTCCTTTCTTCTTTCTTTCTTTCTTTCTTTCTTTCTTTCGTTTCTTTCATTTCTTCTTTCTCTTTTATTTTTATTTTTTATTTTCGTCGAACGTACCGCTACTCGAATATCTTATCTGTTCGTACGAATACGCGAGTTGGTATTTCACGAAGTGTTTTTATTAAAGAAAGAAAAAAAAAAAAGAAAAGAAGGAACGAAGCAAAAAATTATACTCATTTCGAAGAAACGAATTACTTTCGAGTGAACTTTGATTGTTTTTCTGCGTCTATATTAAAGTTTCTATATCTTAATTGTTCGGGAATACGGGCGAGTATTTTTAGATTTTTAGATAGAGAAATATTACAAAATATTTGGGGGAACGGATATGATCGTGGAAATGAAATTTCTTTCGAGTTAATTGTAAGTTCCAGTAACTCAATTAAAAAAAAAAAAAAAAAAATATATATATATATATATATATATATCTCATGCATA
>OU427003.1:7563634-7568634 GCA_911387935.1 Dolichovespula saxonica | reverse complement strand
TCCCGCGCCTGCGCTTTCTCTCTCTTTCTCTCTCTCTCTCTCTCTCTCTCTCTCTCTCTCTCTCTCTCTCCTTCTCTCTCTGTCCAGTACGTATATATGCCGAGCTTTCCCCGCTCCAGCAAAATCTCCCACCAGCTCGCAGCTTCCATCCATTCCCTTGTCTCTCTCTCTCTCTCTCTCTCTCTCTCTCTCTCTCTGTCTCCGTCTACCCTCTAACTCCACCTACCTCCTCTTTTCATCCCCCTAGTTCCGAGCTCGCGGCAGCGCCGCGCCGCGCCCGTGCACCCCTTCTTTGTCGCGCCGAAAGTCGGCCCGACGATTTTCCAACCGACCGATCGAAAATCTCCATGAGAGGTCACATCACCTATCGACGTTTATCTTCTTTGTTATGGTTACCACCTCGTTTTAATTAAGCAGACGATGCCAGGGATATATTTATTGATTATTATTATTATTGTTATTATCCTTTTTTTTATTGTTTTTAATCTCACGTTTCATTCCTTTTCCACCTATCTTTCGTTTCATACTTTTATAATAATCGTCTATATATACATATACATAATATATACAATATATATGTGTGTGTGTGTGTGTGTGTGTATATGTATATATTGTAAATCAATAAAAATTTTTTAAAAGAGGATATTTCAATATTAAAATATGTTAATAAATATTGTAGAATTCCTTTTTTGTTCGTGTAAAGTTTAGTATTTAAATGATAACACATCATAATTATCCATGGAATTATATATAATTATATATATGTGTGTGTATATATATACACACACACTCGCACAAGCAGTTATAGTTTAAAATAGAATCAGTCTATTCTTGTAATCGACTATTATAATATTAATATCTAATATTAATAATAAACTGACGTTGTTTACACGATCATTCGTAAACTAGTTCATCCTCTATTTTGTTGTAGAACTTGCGCGAATAATGTTTCACGCGTTCCTAATTTGCAAATAATAATACAAATATATAAATATTATTTGTGTTACGCATATAAATATACATATCGGTCGTAACGAATTCGAATAACGTTATTATAAACACGCGTTTTGTTGGATTATGATCAGTCTTATATATATATTTTTTTTATTTATTAACGAAATAAAATAACGTTTAAAACGATCTATACGATATATTAACAAACTTACTTTAGTGGTATCGAACAACATTTGGATATATATTTTATTCGATACGTTTACACGTTAATTGAATCTATGGGGTTATAATGGTGGGTTTAGGCTATTGTTATAGAAAAATAGAGAGAGAGAGAGAGAGAGAGAGAGAGAGAGAGAGAGAAGAAATAGGAAAATATAAATTCTAAGAACTTCAATGGCATAGAAATCTGGAGAAACTTTTAATCGGACATGTACCGAGACTCGGATGCTTAATAAGCGAAAATTAATTTCATTCGTTCGAACCGTAGGAAAAATTTTCACATAGACTCAGAAACTTTTCCCCTCGCTCCGAGAAGTTTTCCCCGATGTTAAGCCGAAATTTACTTTTCCTTTGAATGCGCGACGGCAGGGTTGGGGCGTTTGGGACCTGGGAGACGTTAGAACTCGACTACGTTTTGTCTCGTAACTTTTCAGTTTTGAAACTTCGTCCTCAAATTATTTCCCATTTCTTGTCCCAGAAAATTTCCATTGGCAATAATAGCAAAAAAGAAAAGAAAAAAAAAAGAAGAAGAAGAAGAAAAGAGGAAGAAGAAGAAGAAGAAGAAGAAGAAGAAGAAGAAGGGAAGAAAAAAGAGGAAAGTTCGTCGTATTCGTATGAAACGACGAAATAAGTTGCCGAAGAGAGTTCACGTCGGTTATAAAAATGTCTCATTTATACGGTTGACTTTAGAGTCCAATTTTTTTCTTCTCTCTCTCTCTCTCTCTCTCTCTCTCTCTTTTTTTATCCATAGATAAATTTTTCCGATAGACGAAGATACGAAGAGGTAGATACAAAAGGGAGAGAAGAGAAAAATTTTCGGTACTTTTTTTTTTTTTATTAATTTTTTCTTCTTTAAAAAAATAAATAAATCCAAGTACATCAAATTTTTCGAAATGATTATCGAAAAGATTGTAGCAAGATTATTTACAGTCAACATATTCGTTCATTAAATACGCGTATCATTCAAAAATGTAAATAAGATCGTCGAATATTATTGTTGAAGGGGGAAAAAAAAAAAGGAAGGATTTGATTTTAAATTAAAAATTTCTATAAGCACCCCTTTTCGCACTTTTTTTTTTCTTTCAGTTTAATCGTTCGACATTCGATATCCCTCCACCCTCCTCGTACCACCACCCCACTTCAACTAACGTTAGAGTCTCTCTATCGATATTATATTATTTTAAAGAAAATCAGCTCCGACGTTTCCTTTAATTTTTTCTTATTTTATTTTTTTTTTATTTTCTTTTTTACGATTTTCACCCTCTCATCCTTCAATCCACCATTTCAAGTTTATCGTCTTTCGACGGCTCTACAAGAAATAACGATTCTATAAGAGAGAGAGAGAGAGAGAGAGAGAGAGAGAGAGAGAGAGAGAGAGAGAGAGAGAGAGAGAGAGAGAGAGAGAATCCCATCATTCTTCTAACAAGATGTTGGAATATTTTATAATTCCATCGAAGTCAAATTTTTACGAATAATATTTTTTTTTTCACAAATAATATATATATATATATATATTTCTTTGTTAATCTTTATTTTTAATAATAAAAAAGATCTTTCAAAAGTTTTCAATGTATTCGATTTCGACAATCGTTTTTCAAATTTTTACGAATAATATATTTTTCATTTACGAATAATGAATATATGTATATATATATATATATATATATATATATATATATATACACGCATATATTTTTTGTTAATATTTCTTTTTAATAATAAAAGAGATCTTTGAAAAGTTTTCAAGGTATTCGATTACGGCATATTATTTCTTAAATTCAGAAAAGATATCGAAGGAGGTTACTCTCGTAAAGGGAGACAATAAGACGAGATTAGGTAAAATTTAGGACATCATTCGAAATGTTTCGAGAAGACACGAGGACGAGACAACTGCTTTAGAAATTCGATCTCAATGGGAATAAGTACGTTACTGAAGTCGAGGGAATACTATAACTCTCGGATATAAAAGGACTATCGAAGAGCCAACAAGAACGTATCGAAGGAGCGCTAAACTATACCTGTCACGCGAATGCTATTTCCTCGATTTTTCTTATTACTATCCTTTTAGTATTTTTCTTTTTCTTCCTTTATATATATATATATATTGTATATTGAAAGCTATCACAAAAAGAAAACAAAAAAAAAAATATTCAATCATCGATCCTATTGTAAATAAAAAGATTCACTCCCGTGTGTTACCTGTTATTCTATTTTTCTTTTTTTTTTTTTTTTTAGTTCAAATATCAATTTGACGAAGAAATTCAATTAAAATGTTTTTACCGTTGTTGTTGTTGTTGTTATTATTATTATTATTATTATTATTACTATTATTATTATTATTATTATTTTAACGTTGGAGAAATTGATGGGAATTAAATCGTGCGGCGGTTGTTGGAACCAAAATTTACTTCGGATGAAATTTCATTCGTGATAGCTTTCGAAGGGGTTAAGCTCTAAAATATCCAATTTCAGAATATATAAACTTGATGATTTCACTTAGGTACAGAGAGAATTAAGGTCGTAAATTTGCGATGATAAATATAAATGGGAATATGTTCGTAGTTTTGTTTTGAAGGCGTATAAGATGTTCGCGAAACCGATCTGGGGGATCTAATTTTGTTCTACTCTCGATAGATGAACGAAAAGAGAAAAGAGAAAAGAAAACATAAAAGAAAAAATATGAAGAAGACGAAAAAACAATCGGAAATTTACGCTCGTTATTTATGCGACAACGACGAATAGCAGGAAATAATTAAAAATGTTTAAACGCATTACGCGAATATTAAAAAAAAAAAAAAAAAATAGTGAATTTCAGATTTAAAATTTTATAAATCAATGACGCGAACATACACACACACACACACACACACGCGCACGGAGGAGACAGACAAACATACCAAATTTAAGTTCAAATAATATGACATATGAAGAAAATTTGTTTGAAAAAAAAAAGAAACGTACTTGAAATATAAAAATAATCATTCGATGATCGATTCTTATCATATCAAAGATGAAAAAGCCTTCCTCCTATCGAATGTATAAACGAATATTTATCGTTCGATTACGAAGCTTCTACGATAATAAATGGATTAATTAATTCTACGAACGTAATATAAATAAAAGAATTATATATATATATATATATATATATATATATATATATATAAATATATATAAATGACTCATATACATAATCGATGAAAATCTTCGAAGGGTTAAAAATAAATATAGAACAAATCACGAGTCGGTAGAGATTGGGTATAGAAAGGGAGATGAAAGGAAAAAAAAAGAACTCTTCTCTCTCTCTCTCTCTCATTCTATTTAAAACAACAAGTAGCAAGGAATGATCCCGTTTCGACATATATATGTCACGTGTACTTTCGACGGCCGATAAAAGTTTGTTTTCTTGTTTACTTATGCATTTCCACGTAGGCCCCATAACGATCCCAAAGGGAACGTAGGTAGCTTCAAGATTCTCGGGGACAACCCCATAAGCTCCGAGAGAGAGAGAGAGAGATAGATATATACGTACACACATACATGCATGCGTGCACACATATACATACGTAGATACATATAGGAGAGAAGAGAACGGGGGGGGGGGTGGGTTCGTGCGAGCTAGCTACATAGCTAGCCAGCTAGTAAGCTAGGTGAGAGTGGTAGAGAAATGAGAGAGAGAGAGAGAGATAGAGAGAGAGAGGGGGGAGGGAGAGTTCAGGGGGTTGGCTGGGTGGGTGAGTGGTTGATGGTGGCAAAGGGAAGGGATAGTGAAAAGGGGAGAGAAATGGTAAGGTAGTGGGGGAAATGTAGGGCACTGGGTGATCGAG
>OU427003.1:7558634-7561134 GCA_911387935.1 Dolichovespula saxonica | reverse complement strand
TATTAATACATACGTACGCGTTTATCTTCGTCATTCGGATCATTCGAACGTTAGAGAAACGTTAGAGAGACTTGTTAGAGACACGCTGTGCGTTGTGTCATCTTTGTTTCAATTTTACGCTTAGTATTGTTCGAATTTACGCTCAATACACCTACTATCTCTCCCTCCTACATTTCTTCTTTTCATTTTTATATATCTTTTAAATTAAATGTAAGATGAGTCGCGAGAAAACTCTATAAGGGTAGGAGAGAGGGATAGGTTTCGTTATCAAAAAGGGAAAATCGAACCAGCGGTATAGGAAAAAAAAAAAAAAGAAAAACAGAGACAAAAAGAAATAAAAAAATATAACAAAAATAAGGAAAAAGAAGAAGAAGAAGAGAGAGAAAGAAAAAGGGCAAAAGAAAATATTTTGCGAGGCATAAATCAATACGTAGATACACGTAAGTATCTTATCCGCTTATTTATAAATTATTTATAATCGTTACACATACACGTACATGTTTATATATACACACATATATATAAACGAATTATCCTTCCAACAGTCGAAGGACGGAATTATTATTTCAACTAGGAAGATCGGTATCCGAGCAAATTAGTTCGAACTAACGATATAATCTGCTTCGTGTGCCGTACAATCGCATTTTCCCTCGGTTTACTGGTACGGCTCGTCGTGAAATTTAAGCGAGGCTTAATTTGGTAAACAGTTCCGTCGCGAATCATTACTGCGAGCCGTGTGTATAATAAAAGGCAAATATTTAGGAGGGGGGAGGGAGAGAAAACCGAATATAAGCCGATAACGGTTATTGGCCAACAACTTTTGATGCCATAAGAGATCGATCGAATTTTCTCATCATCATTATTATTTGTATTATTATTATTATTAATATTATTAAGAGAGAGAGAGAGAGAGAGAGAGAGGGAGAGAAGAGAGAAGGGAAAAGAAAAGAAAAAACACGAAGGGGAAAGAGAAAAAAGAATAGCAAAAATTACTCTTCTATGAAGCCAACTGAATTTATTATCAATACTATTATTTTTCATTATTATTGTCGTTAGCAAAACAAGAAAAAAGTACGAAACAAAACAAAGTAGATAAGAAAAAGAACGAAATTACTCGTTGTCAAAAATCTAATTACTTTATCATCATTATTATTATAATTATTATAATTATTATTATCATCATTATTACTATTATTACTTTTATTATTATTATTATTATTATTATTATTATTATTATTATTATTATTAAAGATATAATTGTTTCTATTAATATTTAAAGAGAAAAAAATGAAAAGGAAGTAAAAAAATGAAGAAAACAGAAAGTAAAAAAAAAAAGAAAAAAAAAAGAGAGAGAGAGAGAGAGAGAACAAAACGAGGATTAATCCGCGAAATCGAGGGGCAAACGTGTTCGTGAACGAAAGTTCGTAGCTCACAGTGGCGTGTTATTTTCTGGATGTGTGATCGATCGATCAATTAAAATCGATCGTTCACAACGATCTAACCCTCTAACCCGTCGTATATATCGTACGTACGTAGTGGTATTCGACGATTCAAATAAGCGCGGGACGATTTAACTTTGACGTTGCCGATCGTGCGACGCGTGAAACGACGACCAACGACAAAATGTGAATGGGGGAAGGAGGAACAAAAAAAAAAAAAAAAAAGAAAAGGAACAACGAAAAAAAAAAAAATAAAAGAAGAACCGTAGAGGAATTCGGTAGTCGTCCTCTACGCTTCGGAATTTTTAGATTGAGATCCATCCATGAACGAAATCCGATTTCCTTTCAAAGGAAACAACGAATAATCCGGTAGTTCCGTTCGACGATTCGACGTCAGGACATAACGTCCATTCGATTTTATCCTTCTAAAGTTATTTCTTCTCCTTTTTTTTCTCTATCCCTCTCTCCCTCTCCCTCTCCCCCCCTCTCTCTCTAATGGTACGTAAAAAAAAGTAACATTAAATAAAAAAAATCGACGACGCCTAAAAAATGATTTCTTTTTTTTTGGTAATTTCGAGTAATATATCGATTTATATTATTTGGAAGAGAGAGAGAGAGAGAGAGAGAGAGAGAGAGAGAGAGAGAGAGAGAGAGAGAGAGAGAGAGAATAAATAATTGATAGAAAAAAAAAAAAATCAAAAAATTTCGAACGAAACATGTAACAACATCGAGTCCAATGCTTCCACGATAATAACAAAAAGAAAAAAGAAAAGGAAGAAGAAAAAAAAAAGGGAGTCATATATTTTCGAACAATACCTCTCCCTTTCTCCTGCAAACGTACGATATTTTACGTGACAGAAAAATCCTAAAGATTGTGGGGTAAACGGGTGGAGTGGTCGGGGGTGGGTTGGGGTGGGGATGCGGTTAAACGAAAGAACGAATCCAAGCGAATTAAACGTTTCTCTCCGAGGCCGTAAGAAAACAAAGTGGTTTTGTCGTTCACGTTTTCTCTCGTATCATACGAAATTCTCTGGGTTTTCTAACCTAATATCTCAAACACA
>OU427003.1:7546134-7556134 GCA_911387935.1 Dolichovespula saxonica | reverse complement strand
AGAGAGAGTCATAATTTATTTCCATGGGTTTTGATAGAAAATAGATAGAAATATTGATGTGATAGTAAGGATAAAAGATTAGAATATTATTAGACGTAGAAGTTAGAGATAGATGTAATATTAGAGTATAAAGATAGAAATATCTAAGGTATAGGAATATAAATAGAGAGAAAGTGAGAGAGAGAGAGAGAATGAGAGAGACATAATTCATTTATATAAATTTTGATAGAATAGGGACTGATATAATTACGCTGTAATAACGATAGAATTATTAATAGGTACACACTGAAACGTAAGAGATAGAAATATAAAATTATATATTGGATAATAACGATAGGAATACACACACACACACACACACATAATTAATCAAAGAAAAAGAGTAAAATCCACGTTGCTATGGTTATTTTTTTTCTCCTTTTTTTTTCCCCTTTATCTTCGGTGAAAAATAGATTGGAATAATTACGGTATTTCAAAACGGGAATATAATAATGAATGAGAAATAATATACGGTTAATCGTTAGAATATTATTAGAGACATATTATAAATACGTACGTACATACGTAATAAAGAATATATATGTATATATATTTAAAACAAAAAAAAAAAAACGTAATAAATGAAACGTAAATAAGGATGAAAAAATCCGAGCTGTAGAAAGAGAAGGATAAAGAGAAAAAGGTCGAAGCAAGAAAAAAAGAGAGAGAGAGAGAGAGAGAGAAAGAGAAATATGAATGATATTTTTATTAAAAGGATTTTTAACGAACGCCTCCCGTTATTCGTTTCGTTTTTAATTACCGAAAGATACTCGAGATCGATTTAAATGAATTCACAAAGTGAATTTTAATAAACGTCCCTCCTCTACACGTTTCGCCAGTAATTTTCTTTCATTTTTAACGAGCTAGAGGAATAAATAGAGAGAGAGAGAGAGAGAGAGAGAGAGAGATACAAAGAAAGAAAGAAAGAAAGAAAGAGTGATAAACAGAAACAGAGATAGACGGGGCGTGGGGGAGGGGATGAAGGTGGATGAAGGGGTGAATATGGGAGAGGAAGGGGGTGGAGAAAAGGAGGGAGACGGGAGATCTCGCGCGAGCTATGGATTTTCTCGTAATCGATAAGACGTTCGCCTTTAATACGGAATAAGAACGGCCGGAGTGGGCAAAACAAAAGAGTTACCTATTCCCGTGGCTTCATGCTCCAGTTAACATTTAACAGTTAAAACCGGAGAGTGCCGCGGAGACTCGATAAATTCCGACGACTGACCCGTACTTACTATGGTACGTGTGTGTATATACGTTTGTATGTACTTACGTTTGTACGTACGTTTGTACGTACGTTTGTATGTACCTACGTATGTACCTTACGTACGTGTACACACACACACACACACACACACATATATATGTATATGTATATATGTATATATGTATATATGTACATATATACCTCGGTGTTTCCGCGTGACCGAGCTTATATACCTAGCTAACCTCTTCCTCACCCCATCCCCCACCACCACCCGTGAACCCATCACCCTCCTCCTCCTCCTCCTCCACCCTCTCCTCCTACCACCCACCCCACCCACCCGGTACCTTCCCACCAATATATCATACACCACGAATCTCGGTACTCTTCATTCGAAATTAAAGTTCGACCTTTCGATTGACGCGCGGAATTTTTTATTTTCCATTTTTATTAATCGTTTTCTTTTCGTCTTTTTTTTTTTTTCTTTTTATATCCATCCGATCACATCCAATCACACGATCTCGAAGAACTCCTCGTAGGCTCGTCGTCGTCGTTCGCGACGATTTTTATCGATCGTTCTTTTATCTTCTTTTTTTTTTTTTTTTGTTTTTTTTTTTTTTTTTTTTTTTTTTTTTTTTTTTTTTTTTTTTTTTTTCGTAAAACGCGTCGATTCGTTTCCAATTTCAATCTTCTTTATTTCTTTATTTTCTATTCTTTCTCTTTCTCTTTTTTTTTTTTTTTTTTTCTTACCTTGTCGTTCAATTTTGCATCGTCGTTTACGAATAATTAAATGTGACTCGACGTAATATATTACGTAATTAAAATGTGATAATCGAATGACGGAGTTGGGGCTAAATCCGCCTTTGTAATTTTATTCGATAATGTTGGCGATTAATTCATGATAGCATCGACGTTATCGAACCAATTTCGATGCTAACGATTTCGTTTTGAAGATTGAAAGAAGGGGGTGGGGGGTTGGGGAGAGGTGGGAGGGAGAAAGTAAAAATCAAAAAGAAAAAAGAAAGAAAAGGAAAAAAGAATCGAGTACGATTCACAGTTCCCGAACGGGCCATAATGATTGAGTCATCATAATAATTGCAATTTACGATTTCAGTGGAAATTGTTCGCATTTGTTTACGATATCCGCTCGTGAATACGTTGACGTTTTCTTTCTATTGTCATTAATTATTATTATTGTTATTATTATTATTATTATTATATACTGAAATATCAGAGCAACTATGAGGCGAATACGACCGATCCGTACGAATTTCGCAGTCGACGAAATTAATCGCGCTCGTTCTAATCACTGACGCGACGTTTCAGCTTGGATATGAGATAAATGACGCACGAAGAGAAACATAAACAGGGAGAGAGAGAGAGAGAGAGAGGACGAAAAAGAGATAAAAACTGTAGAATCGCGAGATGTCGGTAACTATATATCCATATACATGTATCTATAGTTAGAGCGATAAAAGTAAAATAAATTTAATAATCCATTCATTTATTATGTACGTACGAGTATTATTCTTTTTTTTTTTCCCTTTTATATTCTCTTCTTCTTCTTCTTCTTCTTCTTCTTCTTTTTCATGTAAATGATAAAATTCGTAACGACACCGTAGACGAGCAAAAACGCAAAGTAAATAGAAAAAGTGGACGAAATTACAATTTGCTCGTTGGATCGTCTCTTTTGTTTGCGAAATAATAATAAAAGCAACAAAAATAAAAAAAAAAACAGAAAAGAAGGAAGAAGAAACAAATAAAAAAGAAGGACTATAGTAACGAGAGAGAAAATAAAAGTCGTTTCTTTGTGTATACTTTTGTCGTCGCCGTTCATAAATTTGCAAAGAGAGAGAAAGAGATAAAGAGAGAGAGAGAGAGAGAGAGAGAGAGAGAGAGAGAGAGAGACAGGAAGGATGGCGACATTGCGTCGCGCTCATGCTGCGCATTTAAACGATATTTTTCGTTAAAATTGGGACGGTTTTTAGGGCGGCAAGTAGAAAGGAGTGGAACAACTATCGACGACCAGCTAATGTAGAACGACATGAGTGCGTTCCACCCAACCCCTCCTTATCATTCTCTCCCTCAACCTCTCTCTCTCTCTCTCTCTCTCTCTCTCTCTCTCTCTCTCTCTCTCTCTCTCTCTCTCTCTCTCTCGGTGTGTGTCGCGCGCGCCCTCGCAGGACCGGAGGGCAACGCGTATGCTGCATCATTGACTGCCGGTAGAGACACGAAGAACAACATTGATCGATTTTGATTCGCCATTTCTGTCAATCAAAATCGTTCATTTCTTTCTTAATCGTCCTCGTTAGAGAATTATTATTTTTTATTTATTTATTTATTCCTTTATATATATATAGTCGAATAGAATAATTTTTTTTATATAGTTAGAATATGTTACGTATTATTTTTTTTTTGATTGATCGTTATTGTAATTTATTATTATTATTATTATTATTATTTTTATTATTATTATTATTATTGTTATTCTTTTTTTTTTTTTTTAGTTAGAACAAGTAGATATTATATGTTACTTTTTCTTCTTCCTTTATGGTCCTTGAATTATTTTTCTTTCTCATTTCTTCACGTTTCTTGAATCATTTCTTTCTTTTATATTTTCAGTTGGAATAAATAAATATTATATATATATATATATATATATATATATATATATATATATATATATATTATAGTATATATTTTTTTTCCTTTTTATATCTATAAAAATACGTAATTACGTTCGTCTATGGCCGTACGAGGATATTATCAAACAAAATCAAAATTCTTGTTTTCAAATTATAATCTGGAATGTAAATTAATGCATGAAAATAAATATAAGACTTTTTCGATGGATCTATGATGAATTTTAAATGGATACTTTGTGTCTAGATGAATAATAACAATAATTTATTTAAATTATCTAGCTCTATCGAATTATCGAGTCTCTTCGATTTAAACAATAATAATAATAATAATAATGATAATAACAATATCTTTCTCCATGATGGATATTATTTTTTATTTTTATCTGTAATATTTGTACCACGTATTAATTAAACTTTTATCCGCTTAACGCGAATAATTATTGTCGAATTAAACGAAACTTTACGGTGGGTCTAATAACAATGGCCCCCTCAGTCCTCCCCACCCCCTGTCCCCAATAAAATTATTCATCGAGGATAATTATACGCGAATAAATTCTCTCGAAAATTTATTTCTACAGATAATAAATAATAATTATAATCCTCCCTGATAACATTAATTTTCATATTATTAATTCCATCGAAAAGGAAGAAAAAACAAAAATAAAAAAAAAAAAGAATATCTTATCCTCTTGGCAAGTAATCGTTTTAAAATTAAATTATGACGAACGATATTAATTCAGAAGTAAACTTTTCGGATAATAACCCGTGATTAATATTATCAAAACGAATAATAATAATAATTCGTCGAGGACGGATTGAACGAGTTATAAGATACATTCGAAAGCGTTAATTCGTCCGTTCATAAAAATTAAATGATGATAATCGTTCGTCGTCTTGTTTATACGAACGAACGAACGTGACGGGACGGAGGGGAGTGACGGAGGGGGGTGACGGGGTGCGGGGGCTGGGTGATAACAGAGAAGTTTCGTGCACGTTGTTAAATAGGGGTTAAAAAGAAAAAAAAAAAAAAAAAAGAACAAAACGAAAGAGCCCCGAATAAATTCTGATTGTTCCTGCGCGATTGATCGATGTCTCGTTACCCCCGTTTTCAAAACGTGACTGTCCAATTAAATGTCGAAATATAAAAAAAAAAAAACATTTTCGAGTTGAAAGCCCACCCACCAACCGTCCATCGTCGATATCGCAATCGATAGATATAATCGACGCGACGATGTAAAACGAAAGGAAAAATAAATAAATAAATAACCCCCCCCCCAAAACAAAAAGAAAAGAAAAAGAACGAGAGACGTACGAACGACGACGACGACGACATTGAGTTTAAAAGTTGGTCGATTGGTTCGTTCGTCCGTTCGTTCGTTCGCATTTTCAGTTAAATGCAAATGGCGAGCGCGCGCGCAAGCACGTTCTATTAATAAAATTTCAACGAGAGAGAGAGAGAGAGAGAGAGAGAGAGAGAGAGAGAGAGAGAGACAGGCGTTTTGTTTTCATTAGACCCGTTCGTTGACGCCCGTCCATAAAGTGACGGTAAAACGGCATGATCTGGAAAATACGCACCCACGTATTTATATATGTACACACACACACACACACACACACACACATAATACGTGCGTACATTATATATACGTACGTATACAAATACTGTATTTAAGTATGTAATAGTAAAATACTGCTCGAAATAAAATTAGGTACAATTTCTTTTTTCTCTTCTTTCTTTTTCTCGCAATGTTTCTTTTTTTCCTTTACGTGTTTTTTCTTCTTTTTCTTTTTTTTTTTTTTATTCTCTCTAGCTCTCTTTTTAACCAGAACTGAGTTTTACGTCGTTTCGTGGACTCCTCGACGACGACGACGACGACGAATTCGTGTGGATTTATTCGCATAGCAACACAAACGAATTTACACCACGACCGAGAGAGAGAGAGAGAGAGAGAGAGAGAGAGAGAGAGAGAGAGAGAGAGAGAGAGAGAGAGAGAAAGAGAGAGGAAAGAAGAGAGAGAATGTATTAAACGTATGCGTTTACCACGGGCCCTAGATTTTAACTTACCAATGTAATCTCAACGATGGCGGTCCAAAACTCGTCGAGAAATTTCTACGTTCTAATGAATTCCTCTACTTCTCTCTCGTACGTACCACACACAAACACACACACACACACACACACACACACACACACACACACACATATACATACAAACAAACATATATATATATATATATATGTATATATATTTATAAATATGTATAAACTCATATTACGTGCCCCTTAAAAACGCCTAGAAAATTAAAGACCTAAATATAATAACACGCAGGATAATTCTAAAAAATTCAAGAAAGAAGGAAAGGAAGGAAAAATAGAAAAAAAGAAAACAAAAATTACTCCATCCTCTCGCCAACGAAATTAACATTCCGATATTTAATATCATATACGAGATTAGATTTGTCTCGATTAGTCTCTTTTGAATGTCATTTTTAAAAATTCACGAAAATACGTTCGAGTTTGATGTCCATCGCGCATGACCGGTTCAATATAATTGATCTCTTGAATTTTATTCGGAAGAAAAAATAAGAAGGAAAAAAGAAAGGAAACCGCGCACTTCTCGAATAATTGTAACTTAATTGTTTTCTAAAAAAATAAGAGTCAATTTTAAAATAAATACGTATAGGAAGTCGGTCAGTAATCAGAAACTATTATTAAATATCGATAGGCTAACGAGAATTGTTCATCGATAATATTTCTGTTAATAACTAATCTAAATGCTTTATATCGAGCGTCAATAATTAAACGACCAAGACTACCGTGAAGGGGATGGGGGGTTGAATGGGGATAATTTAATATAAATCATGTCTCTCGCGATTGACGTCGAGTCGATTCATAAATCTGTCGAAGCGATACCAATGATATATATATATATATATATATATATATATATATATATATATATATATATATACACATGGTGAGTATAATACGATAAAATTCGAAATTCTCACGAATATATATATCGACGTCAGTGTGCGTATATGTATTAATCGTACTTAATATATAAAAAAAAAAAAAAGACAGAAAAAAGAAAAAAAAATATCCCAAAGAAATACCGAACGTTTAACAGTAAGTTTAACGCGTTCTTTTTGCGAGAGCATTAAAGACAAAAATAAAATAAAACGAGAGAGAAAAAAAGAAATAATAAAAAATAAAAAAATATATATACATATACATACATATATATATATATGTGTGTGTGTGTGTGTGTGTGTGTGTGTGTGTGTATATATATGTATGTATGTATAAAAAGAAACCAAAAACAAAGAAAGAAATAAAGAAAGAAATAGAGTCAAATATAAATAATATGTTTCTCTCGAAAATGTGTATGACTTATCGGGGAAAACCATTTGTTAACGTCAACTGCAGGATCCTCGATACACGAAGCCGATACTTTAAGCGACGTCGATGAAAGCTTTTAATATTCGTGTTTGAAAAAAATAACCGGTACTATGAATAGTTTTTTCTATGGTAACGAACGTAACGAGGAGTGGGAGGGAAAGAAAAAAGAGAAGAAAGAGAGAAGGAGGAAATAAAGAAGAGCGTCTGGGTTCTAAATTTTTTTTTTTTTTTACGAACTTAAACAAACTAATCGAACTATTATATATCTTTCTCTGTCTCTGACAACGATAATAATATAAAAATCCCTCTTCGAACTTCGAGCTAATTTTCGTTTTTTTTTTCTTATTCATTCATTCACTCATTCATTCATTCATTCATTTATTTGTTTTTTTTTTTTTTTTTTAAATCGTCGAACTACAAACTCAACCACACGAACCTCGAAAAGTCTGAAATAAAAAAATAAAAAAAAAAAATAAAACCGATCGACTTTTAAAAATCTCTCATCCGTCGATCCATCCGAAAAAACTTTTGACCTGACCTGCATTTGTGTTTTGTTTTTTGTTTTATACCACTTTGTTTTATCCTTTAGCTGAAAACGAAAACGATACCAATCAATTATCTAATAATCCTTTAGAGAGAAAAAAAGTAAAAAGGAAGGAAAAAAAAAAGAAACAAAAAGTAACAATAATGGAAAAGAAAATGTTAATCCACTTCGCAAAATGAATCTTTTTTTTTTTTTTTTTGTTTTTTTTTTTTTTAGGAAGACAAATTTTCCATCAATTTAATTGCTCAATCCCAATATATTATGTATATATAAATATACACACATATATACTTTTTCTCTCTCTCTCTCTCTCTCTCTTTTTTTCTCTCTCTCCTTCTCTCTCTCTACCTGTCTTTATCTGACAGAGTAACAGCAAGGCGACAAGTACGTCGTTTGCAGGCTTCAAAAGGCGACAAACCCCTCAAAGGTCGCGAGACAATGCTCGTTTCGACTTTGACAGTAATTCCCGCATTGTTTTGCTTAACCCCCGTGCGCCACGACCGAGATTCTTCTCGGGGGTCGTTGAAAAGCGCTTGGAACCACGGAGGGATGAGAGAAAAACGATAGAGCTGCCGTCGCTCGAGCGTCTGAAAGAGGTTACGATTAGCTCTCCCTCTCTCTCTCTCTCTCTCTCTCTCTCTCTTGGCATCGTCCTCCTCCCTCCCTCCTCCATTCAAAAAATTGTACTCCCCAACCGTTCGAATGTAACATCGGGAGAGAAGAAAAGAAAAGAAAAAAAAACGAGAGTGATAACAAAAATCAAAAAAAAAAAAGATGAAAAAAAAAAAAACAAAAATTATTCTCATTCACTACGATGAGAATATTTTTTGTTTTTCCCTTTTTTTTTCCTCTCCTCCCCCCCCCCCCAGTAGTTTACACCATTACAAGGAATTTGACAATTTTAAAAATGAATTTGATTACGCATCGTCGTATATATTTTTGTTTGGAATTATTTAAAAATAATCCAACGACCGTTTCGTGTATATCCGATAATTTATATAAGGTGTGTGTGTGTATAAATGTACAATATATATATATTTAAATATGCGAGTAGAATAGATATTTTAATATTTAAATCTAATCAAGTCGAATCCGTACAAGCCCAAATACAAGTCAAAATACATTGCTTAGATGATCTGATATATTTTTGATTTTAATAACAACAACATCAACAACAACAACAATAATAATAATAATAATAATAACAAAAATAAAAATAATAATAATAATAATAATAGTAAAAATAAAAAATTGTCGAAGATCTTGTCGAAAACATTCAACGCCTTTTGGGTCAAAACAATCTTTATAAACGATTTTACGTAAAAATTCATTTCTCGAAAAAATTCTCTCCCTTATTTAAAAAAAAAAAAAAAAAAAAAAGAAAATATTACATTAAATTGTAATAGAAACAAGCACATATTTTCCTTCTCTCTCTCTCTCTCTCTCTCTCTCTCTCTCTCTCTCTCTCTCTTTTCTTCACTCCCAAACTTACCGCCAAAGAAAATGATTAATTGTTATTTATCTAACGTGAAAAATTTCATGCAAACATTAAGGTAGCGCCTACGACAAGGGTCGAAAGGTTCCTCGTTATCATTCGTTATCGGGTTTATTGGAAAACGCTTGGCGTACCGAAGGCAAGTTTCAGTTTCGTGTATCCAACGTGGACATTAATGGGGCGTCAAGTATTTGACGACTGTTAGAAAGAGTCTAAAGTCTCGTTCGATCTTCGTTTATAACGACGGCTAAAGGTATCTGAACTGTGATTATGATAGGACAGCTCGAACATAGAGAGTAGTTTACCACACCGATTTTAACGTCGACGTCGTCGAGATCGTTCATCAACCCTCCTCCTCCTCTCTCTCCCCCTCCTTCTCTCTCTCTCTCTCTCTGTCTTTTTTTAAACTACTTTTCTTTTTTTTTCTCTTCTTTATTCTTTTTTTCTCTTTTTTTTTTTTTTTTTTTTTTTTTTTGATTCTTCTACCCACCTCCATATAATCCTGCTCCTCCCCCCTCCTCCCTCCTCCTCCTTTTTCTAGTTCTCCGATTGTGAGCGAGATTTAAGTTATCCCAATCGATCTATCTCTTTCGCATCGTCAGCGTTTAAATCGTCTTCGACGGTAGTTTTCAAAGCCGACGCTTTTGAAATCGGACAGAATTATTGATCG
>OU427003.1:7536134-7543634 GCA_911387935.1 Dolichovespula saxonica | reverse complement strand
GATCTGAAATATTAAATTTTAAAATATCCTTTAATAATCTCTCCTGGGTTTTTACTTCTTCTTTTTTTTTCTTGTTTCTTTTCTTTTTTTGTTTTCTTTTTTTGTTTTCTTTTTGTTTTCTTTTATCATCGTGAGTAAATCCATCCACAAAATTCGCAATTGCCAACGCGCTTTCATCAACGCGGGGTTATACCTTTTTAGGATTATAGTTTCGACGCTCGGACGTCGGAATATTATTTCTTTTTTTTTTTTTTTTTTTATTTATTCGTACACGAGCGAGATTTAATAATTTTGTGAGTTTCAAAATTTCCTGCGAGTATCTTTTTTTTTTTGTATTTTTTTATTCTTCTTTTTTTTTTCGTTTAATTAAATATCATTTTATCTTTATTTTTGTTATATTTTTTTCTCTTTTTTTTTTTTTTTTTTTTGTAAAACTTTCAATCCGAAACGTTTTCAAAAGTACGGAGAAAAATTTGTTCATATATTTATGTCGGTTTGGCTCGAATTTTCGTTATTTTTTTTTCCTCTCTTTCTCTCTCTCTCTCTCTCTCTCTCTCTCTCTCTCTCTCTCTTTCTCTGTTTATGAATTTTTATAAATCCGCGAAAAATTTTCATTCCATGCCTTTTTGCATTATCCGATGATTCCTTGAAAAGGAATAATATTTTATTCTCGTAAAAGACGATAACGGATTATCGTGTAGTAGAAGAACGACGTACTCTCGTTGCTCCAACAACGGCAAACAGTATTTTGATCTTAAATTTCAACGTAGAAAAAAAAAAGAAAAAAAAATTTTTAACGTAAACGTCCACGCAAGATGGATTCGGTGAAGTAAAGAAAAACAAAAATAATAAAAAATAAAAAGATAAAATAAAAAAAAAAAGAAGAAGAAGAAAAAATTTTATTTCATTACAACGAACTTCTAATCGACCGTTGCATCCACATCTCTATCGCATTTATTTATTATTCTAACTTTAATACGTCAGTTAATGTTACGAATGGTATTTTCGGTTCGTGAGATCGTAATTACTTGAAAACGTTAGCGTTGAAAATGTAATTTCCTATGTTCGATACCAAGACAGACGTTCCCCCGGTTGTTTGTTTTCATCACCCTCGGGATACCTTAGGCGAGTAAACTATTATTCAACGTAGCCGCAGATGTGGTTGGGATCGGTTAACGTAGTAATTCGCCTGGCTGCGACAACGGAAAACGAGAAACCAAAATGATTTGCCTCAATTTCAAATAGGATCGATCTAGACGATCCAAATGGTATATACGTGTATGTATGTATATACGTATGTATGTATGTATGTATGTATGTATGTATGTATGTACGTACGTACATCGGATCTCAATGAAATTATTAAGCAGGAATAATTACGACTACGGGATCCCTATTACGTTCGAACGTTTAATAAGATTTTAATCGCAAATAGAAATGAAAGAAGAGAGAAATTGTTGGGCGTGGAGAAAAAGAAAAGTTAAAAAAAAAAAAAAATAATAAAAAAAAATCACAAAGAACGTGTCGGGATTCCGTTCGAACGAACGGACGAACGAACGAAATATATTTTTTTCGTAAGGCACGTAAAATTAGTCGATAATTTTTATTACTGACGAAATTGGGACGCAACGTTTTTGTCTTCTCTCTCTTTTTTTTTTTTCTTTTTTCTCATTCTTCTTCTTCGTCCATCTTCTTCTTTACCTGGCAATAACGTACGGCCAAAGTTTTTTAGGATATTATAAAAAAAAAAGAAAAAAAAAAAATCAATATGTTAATTCGATCAATTTCTCAATTTGTCGATTTAAAATCCTATCACATTGGTTGACGTTCCCCTTTCGTATACCAACGCGTGAAACTACGAGGAATAAGAAATAAATAATTAATAATCCCTGCGAGGAATAAGAAATTAATGATTAATAATCCCTACGAGGAATAATAAATTAAAAATAAATAGAGAATTTAGAACGTAGAGAAACGAAAAAGAAAGAAAGAAGGATGGAAGGAAGGAAAGAAAGACAAAGATAAAGAACGAAAGAAATTGAATTTGAAGTAGAGAGATCAGGAAGAAGAAGAAGAAGAAGAGAGAAAGAGAGAGAGAGAGAGAGAGAGTGAATGAGTGAGTTTGCCTTCGGGGTTTTCCCTTTAGATGTTTTCCACGACTTTCTTCTTTTCCCCTTTCCCACCGTTAGTTTCCTTACCATGATCAATTTGTCGACTCGTTGGCGTCAATTTATCGTGTCCAAAGGCCCCTCCCGTCCCTTCCACCCCCGTAGGAGGTTATTTCCGTCTGGCAATGGTCGGCCTCGAGCTGGAAAACCTCCCTCTCGTAGGTTGGTTGCTTCGTATATACAACTTACATACTTATTGTACATACGTACGTATATACGACACACGACACACGTACACACGTAAACACGTACACACGCATACACATACATAAATCGAGTGTACGGATAGGAAGCCACTGTTTTAAAGAGCGTATCGAGGTAATTCGTGCCTTCGCCGTGGTGGCACAAGGTCAGGAAAATCGATAGAACGCAGCAGACAACGAGGTAACGATGCCACGAACCGATATCGGGCACCTACGGTGACGTTACTTCTTTCTATGTACCCGGGTTTACTATCTTCTATATCAGCTTTTATATATCTCTATGAGAGCCCATTGAGAAAAACAAGGAAATGTTTCCATTTAACATTCTTTACCCTTTCCTGTGTCTCATTATTTATTCACATATATTTATATGTATATATATATATATATATATATATATATATATATATATATAATTAAATGTATTTATGTATGGATATAGATGGGTTTATACTTAACGATCGTATAAACGTACGTACGTACACGTATGATTAAATTGGATAAAAGGACAAAATGACGGAGATGTTTTTCTACGGTTTATAGAAATTATTTTATCGATTTATATATATATATATATATATATATATATATATATATATATATATATGTATGTATGTATGTATGCATGTACATACTTATATATATATATATAAGTATTTATTCACTGCACGTATCCCGACGCGTTGGAAATTATTTACCATCGATGATTAACGATAATAATTATAATACGACGGTGATGACGATCTCATTTTTATACGGGATATTTTTCCATCTAATTATAAACCACCCTTTCTCCAAAAAAGTAAAAAAAAAAGAAAAAAATAAAGAATGAAGAAATAAATGTTGGTTAGCTAAATAAATCGTGGTGGATCGGGGAACATCAAAAAGAAGTGTAAGAGAACTATGCGTTAAAAATGTATGTATATATATGTGTGTGTGTGTTTGTGTGTGTGTGTGTGTGTATGAATGTATAATTATGAAGAACGTCCTCGCAAAGTGCATAATTTTCTCGTTAAGGGGAGTTTAATAGAATTAGCCTCGTTTTGAAAACGAGCCCGAAATGCCTTTGGTGAAACGGTTTGTCAATTAGAATGCCTTTGGTAGAGTTAGGGTTCCCCCCTCTAACTTTTTGTTCAAGGACCGGAACAACAAAATCCAATTGTTGTTACTCAAACTGTACTTTAAATATATACATATATATATATATAATAAAAAAATTTTCTTGTATAGTCAAGTGACTTCAAAAAGTGTGTAATCGTTTAATTTTAAATATTACATTGTCCTTTTCTTCTTATATATATATTAAATATATATATATATATATATATATATATATATATATAATATAATGATAGAAAACAAATTGATTTTCTTTCGATCTTATCGTTTAATTTAATTATTATAAAGCCGAGATAGCGAGAGAGAGAGAGAGAAAGAGAGAGAGAGAGATCGATGGAAATAAAAGTTGTAATCATTTGTAGAAAAAGAATTGAACGAAATTGATACAAATAAACTTTCTAACTCCGGCAATAAGTTTTTATATGACATTAAAATATAAAATTCTTATGAATTATTCAAAAGGAAACGTTTAATGAATTTTCTACTTTCATTTTTATTTTCCCTTCTTGTTTATCTTTTTTCTTTCTATTTACATCATTTTAAGCGTTATATATATATATATTTATACATAATGCAAATAAATAAAAACTGTTACGAAGAGACAATTCTTCAGAGTGGCATTTGAAAACTTGAGCATTTATAATAATTTTAAATAATAATCTCGTTTCTTATTCTTCTTCTTTTTCTTTTCTTTCTCTCTCTTCGAAAACAGAGATTAATATAAATATATTCATTATTTCGATCTCATCAATCAATTGAATTATCCAAAAATATTAAGATGGATAAGATCGATGGAATTAAACGTTGTAATTATTATTCTAATAAAGAAAAAATAAATAAATAAATAAATAAATAAATAAATAAGAAAAAGAAAAAAAATTCGAATCAAACGAATAATCGAGCTTGTTATTAAGTTTATAACGAATATTTAAAAAAAGTTTTCTAAGTTTCTTTCTACTTTCACCTTTGACCTCTCTTTCTCTTTCTCTGTCTATCATTGTTAATTTTAATTTCAAACGAACTATATTTCGAACCTGACGAAAAGTAGACAATAGATATGCGTAAAAGTCAACTGTGCGATAGTCGAAGCTCGTTTTAATCTAAACAAAAGAAATTTAAAGCGACCATGGTCAATGGTTAAAAAAAACTTTGACCTCCGGCGATACATTTATAGCGTCTTTCTTCCTCGTCGCTATTCTCACGATAAAATAAAACTAATAAATGATTGTACTTGCCTTCGAGAATCTCTTCCCTTTTCGCTAGTATCAGAGGAATTGCACCGGAAGCACTCATCTCTCCTATCTTCTTTATATTATATTCCTCTCTTCGATCTTCGATTTTACACACTTCGTTCGTTCCTTCGCGTTCACCAAAGTGAAAGAGCGGAATGATGAAGAAGAAGAAGAAGAAGAATAAGAAGAAGAAGGAAAAAAAAAACAAGAAGAGAAAAGAGAAAAGATAACAAAGTGAAAAATAAATAAATAAATAAAAACGAAGAAACACGACCTAATTTTATTTCACTATTCTCACTCTCGAACGTACGTACGATCGAGAAAAAACACGAATTTCGAACACTCCTTTCCCCCCTCCCCCGGACTTTTCCTATCTTTTTTGTCTCCCCGGTTCCTTCGTTTCCTCGTTTTTCACTCTTTTTTCTTTCTCAATATTTTTTTTTTTTTTCTTAGCTTCTTTTATACGAGAAGAATGAATCGAACGAACGAAGGAAAACGGTCGATTTCTCTCCTATCTCTTACTATATCCTTTCAACCTGTCTTTTTTATCGAAAAGACAGAAAGAAAGAAAAATATATATGTGTGTACACATACACACAAACACAACCCACGCATACACACATTCACACGCGCGCGCGTACACACAGAGAAAGAGAGAGAGAGAGAGAGAGAGAGAGAGAGAGAGAGAGAGAGAGAGAGAGAGAGATAAAATATTGAAGTATAAACGAAAAAGAAAGAACGTTCGTTATCTCCAACAGCCTGTCCAGTTCTATGTTCCTTTACTATCGTGTAAATAGTTCGAACTTGTATCGGAAACACACATGAAATGTTAAAATACTTCGTTCGCTCTCTTCCTCTATCTTTCTCTTTCTTTTTCTCACTGTCTCTCTCTCTCTCTCTCTCTCTCTCTCTCTCTCTATCTATCTTTCTTATTGTTTGCGTTGACATAAAATAAGATCGAAAATAAAGTACGTAAGAGAGAGGGAAAAAAAAAAGAAAATATATATAAATATATATCTTTGTCCTTGGCAAAGATTCACTATACTTCGAACGAAATGATGGACGTAATCTCTTACGTGTATAAGTTTCTACATTTATTATCAATCTTCGTTGTCGTCGTTTTTAACTCGACACTGTAACGGTAACCGTACGAAATTTTCTTCCGACGAGGGTTGAAAGAAAAAAAAGAAATAAATAAATAAATAAATAAATAAATAAATAAATAAGAGGACGGTACAAGCACGGAGACTCGAACGATGTAACGGAATATATAACCGGGTCACTCGGGTCCTCGTACGTTTATATCGTCAACAACGACGTCCTACCCTCTCCCTTCCTATCCCTTTTTTTACCCTCACTCACCCCTTACTTACTCACTCTCGGACCTTAGCCCTCGTCAAACTCTTACACACTCACTTCTTTTATCCTATCTCTATTATCCCTCTCTTCTCCTCATCTCTCTCTCTCTCTCTCTCTTTCTTTCTCTTTATCTCTCTATCTCTTTCGCTCTTTCAATTTTCTACCCTTCTTCTTGTTCAATGTTCACTGACACACACACACACACACACATACAATGGCCGACGTACGTATACGTCTACACTTCTGTACTATTCCGTAACGTGTAGCTAACTTAACCATGCATCACCTCCTACTGTTTACGCACGTACCTTCTTTCCGATTTATATTCGATCGTTCGATCGATCGATCGATCGATCGGTCGATCGATTTCCGCCTTTCACACACACACACACTCCCTCTCCCTCTCTCTCCCTCTCTCTCTCTCTCTCTCTCTCTCTCTCTCTCTCTCTCTCTCTTTTATACCTTTTTATTTCTCTCTTTCCTTCTTTTTTTTTTCTTTTTTTTTTGCCCCGCGTGTAAAAATTCCCGGATAGTCTATACGTAAGAATTTCTATGTCAACGTATTTTCTTTATCTCGATGTTAATGATATTTATTGAAGTATAATCAATTATGATAACAGAAGAGATCGGCTAAAGCGTCATTAATGATATATATATATATATATATATTTTTTTTTTTTTTATTTGATACGAATTTTTATGCGACTCACGTGTCATTGAAAGTTGTAGCTTGATATTTCGCGTATTTGGTATTACTTTTTCGATCGTCACTTTTCTTTTTCTTTTTTATTTCTTTTTTTTTTATATGATTTTGATAATCCGTTACGTATCTTTTGATGGGATAACGTAAAGAATGTGTTATAAGAAAGCTGACGCGTAAAGAATATAAGTATTTATATATAATTTGACATTATTTTAATCTGTATATCCAATGATTTTTCTTATTTATTGTATATATTTATTTACTATTAGATATTGTTTATATTTGGCAATAAAAAATAAAAAGAAATAAAAATAAAAATTCAATAATTTTCATGAACGATCAGTATTTTGTAATTCTCGTCTCTCTCTCTCTCTCTCTCTCTCTCTTTCTCTCTCTCTTTCTCTGTGCGTATATATATATATATGATTGTACGATTATAATATATATTATACTAATACGTTTGTTCCCCATATAACAATGTTTACACGAGAAGAATAATAATGAGAATTTTAATCAGAATCAAACGGATTTTTTAAACGAGCTATTGTACATTTACTCCCAGCTAATGTAATGAATATATTATCCTTGCTAATGTGTAATGACTCGTTTTTTTTTCTCACTCGAAGTCGAATAAAAATTGTATCACGATTGACGCGTCGCGTTCGAATTAGATATCGAATTCAAACGATCATTCAATATCACCTTATACGCAATAT
>OU427003.1:7523634-7528634 GCA_911387935.1 Dolichovespula saxonica | reverse complement strand
GAGAAGGAGGAGGAGGAGGAGGAGAGAGGTAGGAGAGGGAAGGTTTGAGTTGCTGTTTGAGGTGGATAGGAGGAGGAGGATGAGGAGGGGGTGGAGAGGGATGGCTTTGAAGGGTTGGAGGCTCGAGGCCGTGAGTATCTAAAAGGAAGGAAGGTGGCAGCGGTCGTGGGTGGGATATCGCATGCCGGGCACCAGTTAACAATCGAGGCCTCTGCATTTATGAATAAGGTTGCAGTGAGAGAGAGAGAGAGAGAGAGAGAGAGAGAGAGAGAGAGAGAGAGAGAGAGAGAGAAGCCGAAGGTAAGGTCACAGACAATGAACCTCGTTCCAGTTCAGGGCTGAGCTCTCGCGTTGGTCGGTCTGTCGGTCTGTCGGTCGGCCAGTAATCTTCTTTCACTACACCGACCCGTATTGATAAAAAAAGGAGAGAGAGAGAGAGAGAGAGAGAGAGAGAGAGAGAGAGAGAAGATTATATCGGATAATCAACGAACGGCATCTTTCACTTTTTCCATTCTTACCGTAAACTACGTCGTTATGTTCATTTCGTTCTAAAGTGAAAAATAAAGGAAAAGAAAAGATAAATGGAAAATAATCGTATCGAATAAAAATTTTTCAATCAAATACGTTCGAATTATTATCACGGATCGAATACAATTCTTCTTTGTGTTTTTGTTCGTGCGTCTGTAAAGTATATTTATTATATATTCGGATATATTTAGGATTTTATATATATATATATATATATATATCGGATGAGATTATACTTGAGATTAATCCTAGGAATGGACGTATTAATGATTAATCTTATGAATCAAAAAAATAAAAAAAGGAAAAAAAGAAAGAAGATATGAGACGACACGTGTACATATATACGTAAAAAAAAAAAAAGAAAGAAAGAAAGAAAGAATAAATAAATAAATAAAAATAAGCAGAGAGGAGATAAGAAACGATATAAAAAAAAAAGGGGAGAAGATAAAGAAAATGAAACGAGACGCGTACGTACGTGGTATGCGACTTTTGAAAGTTAAATGGTTTTATAGAAAGGTTTATTACGCAAATTAAACGAAGATAAAAAGAAGTAATACGAAGTTATGTGATTTAATAGTACACACACACACACACACACACACACACACACATGTGTTTGTACTATATATATATATATACATATACTCTCTTTTTATCGAAACGATCATCGAGAAACTAATTCACCGACCGAAGGTCTAGGATAGAAATCGCGTGCAACCTTCTTACACATGCTTCCTTCTATTCGCTAAATAAACTCTCAGGCAATGAACCCCCGAATGCAGAGGCAACGGCGGCAGCCATTTTGAATTAACACACGCGAGACCCTACCCCGCGATCGATTAATATTTGAATTATCGCTTTTCCTTACGATATAGATCGTTAGATCGTTTTCCATTATGGCGGAGGACTTCAGGGAACGTATCCCTTGTCTCCTGGGAGTTATAAATATATTTATATATATATATATATATATATATATATATATATATATATATATATATAGGATCTTCTGTACATAGAAGGAAGTCGTTCGCTTAATAGCAAACGATTATCGAAAGTAACCTTGACACCTGGGCTCTAGTCGATAAGCCAAGCTCGCCTATCGTTTGATTTAGTACATATTAGGTATATACCTAAAGCCGTACACCACTATCGTAAGGTTCGATCGGAGTACATGAATTGCATTTACGGTTGCATTTTATCTTTAGCGATTTCCTACTTCAGTAACGATCGAAACTCTTTTTCGTTCTATTATTACTGCGATACATCTATTGTATACACGCACACACACACACACACACATATATATATATATATATATTTATTTATTTATATATAATATTTAAAAATGTATATAAATAAAATCTTATACAAGTCTGTATAAGATTGAATATAAATAATAAGATTATATAGCAAAATATATATACATAATAAATAAAAAATGTATATACCTATATTATAATATATTATATATATATTTATTTATTTATTTATTTATTTATTTACTCGATTATATTTTTTTATAGTTTATATATAGCTTAATATATGTATAGTGTAATTATACTACAAGTTTCATATTATTTATTTTTCATAATTTTACACGACAAAATATATCTACAATATTTTTCTCGTGTATAACAATGTTGATAATGTAAAAATAATATACAACGATGTGTAATAAAAAAATTAAATTAAATCATCTCTCTCTCTCTCTCTCTCACACACACACACATCACACAAGCGCACAAAATATTTAATGAGGGATTCGTTTGAAATTTGAAATATTGATTCGTGCATAATCGATAACGAAGTATGATCTCATATAATGAGATTAAATCATACGAATTGAATGGAAATTAAATTATCGGCATATTTCTTGCTTATTCAGGAATTCATACAATTAGTATCGGTTTGACAGATTCTGTATGTTTTCTCGATTGTTAATCGACCAATCGGAGATTTGTCCTTTGTATTTGAATACACGAAAACCCTTGATGGCTTCGTAGGGTAGAGGGAATTATCTGTCGAAATAATCGCGTTATATCAAATTAGCTTAATCAAGTTTCAAGGAGTGCGTTCGAGCGTAACACAAATGCATAAGATTGATTGATGATCCATCACGAATGAAACGAAAGAAAGAGAAAGAAAGAGAGATGGCAAAGGATAAATCTAAACAGTCATTGACACTCGATAATTTTTTAAACGTTCGATCGTACGCCATTTTATTTTAATTTCAGCTAAATTAATACCAAAAAAATAAAAGAAAAAAGAATTGAAACCTAATAATTCTAACTTCATCCAAATTTGCATGTAATTCATTAAGGAAAAAGATTCGTCGAAATAATTTTGACTATAATTTTTTTTTTTTAAATAGAATAGACAATTTTTTTCTTTTCTTTTCTTTGTTTTTTTTTTTTTTTTTTATATACGGAACAAAGTCCTTCGAATTTCATCAAAATAAATATATGAAAAATTGTGGGTGTCGCGTTGTGTTAAAAAAAAAAAAAGAAAAGAAAAAAAGAAATTAAAGAAAGACGAAAAAACCTCGTAAAAACAATTCGTAAGAAGGCAATTTAATATTAATCATTCGTTGATCATTCATAATAAAACATTACTTAAGATATGTTTAATATAGCGATAGTTACTTTTTTCGTATATAATCGACGAATTTAAACCGCCCCCCCCCCTCTCTCTCTCTCTCTCTCTCTCCCTAAATTCAATTTTGAAAAAGCTATTTAATTTTAAATAAGATCCATAACGTGCGAAAGATTTTCGTGACTTTCAATATATCGAGGGATATCACCGATGGCTCGATAGAACGAACAAATCCATTTTATCGGTTCTCAACACAAACATATACACCTACTTTCCCACACGTACATCCATACACACACACACACACACATTCATGCACATACATACATACATCCATACATACATACAGATAGCAGACAGAGTAAGAGAGACAGGCAACATACGTTTGATGTAATGGTGGTCACGTAAAACAACAAAAGAAAAAGAAGGGTAGAAAAAGAAGATAAGAATACGAAAAAGTAACAATGTAATAAAGAGAGAGAGAGAAAGAGAGAGAGAGAGAGAGAGAGAACATGCTGCGATCAACGAAGTTCTCGAAGGATTTTAAAGTGAATCTAAACCAGGATCAAAGAGAAGAAAATCGACGAATCGTATTGGAAATCACGATAGTATCGACAGTTGCGAATGTTTCTCTCTCTCTCTCTCTCTCTCTCTCTCTCTCTCTCTCTCTCTCAAGCATTCCCTGCGATAGAATCGTAGTTTTCGTGTATGTAACGAAAATAAAAAAAAAAAATAAAAAAGAAAATATAAAGAAATAAAATAAATAAATAAAAAAAAAAAAGATAAAATAATAAGAAAGAGAAGAAAGGGAGGAATAAAGAGAGAGAGAGAGAGAGAGAGAGAGAGAGAGGAAAAAAGAAGAAAGAAAAAAAATGACCCAGCCAGAGGAATCGGCTACGTGTATAATCCTGCTTCCTGGTGGTACTGCTCTGCTGCTCTCCGAAAACTGGGTCGAGGAGTGGCAGAGCTTGGCGTTTCGTTCCACCCCTCCCGCCTTACCCCCTCTCTACCTACCCTTCTCTCTCTCTCTCTCTCTCTCTCTCTCTCTCTCTCTCTCTCTCTCTCTCTACTTCTCTCGAATTTATTGCTCGCGGCCGAACAACAATCGGCGATTCGGGTCAGGCTCGACGTTAACCAAAAAAATTCCCTTTTCCCTATTTCTATTATAACTTCGCGTCACCCCTCCTCCACCCCATCCCTCCACCCCCTCCCCAACACGAGCACCAACACACAAGCATAGCACCGATAACACCATCATCGTCATCATCACCCAACACCTTACCTCTCGTCCCTCTTCTTTTTTCTCTCTCTCTCTCTTTTCTCCATTCTTTTTTTCTACCCTTTTTTTTTTTTTTCCTTTGCGTTCTCTTTCGAGGGAGAAAAAGAAAATGGAAGGAAGAAAAGAAAAGGAAGTTTCTTTAAACTTTTTTTTCTCTCTTTCATCCTCTCTCTCCCTCGTGATGTTACTACCGGCGTCGTTTGAATTCTTATTCGCGTTGTCGTAAAAAAAAAAAAAAAAGAAAATAAAAGAAAAATAAAAGAAAAAAAATTTAAGTACCGAAGGGTTCGGAATGTTTGGAATCAAGGATAGACGGAAAAAAAAAAAATAAAATAGAATGAACGAACGGAAAAATAAGAAAACTAAGATAAAAATAAGATCTTCAAGATCGATATCGACGATGTTTCGTGTGTTTGTATGTGTGTGTGTATGTGTGCGTATGTATGTATTTGTTAAAAATACAATACAATTGGGAGCAGCAACCGAGTAAAAGGGTTTAATATCGTAATATAGCCTAGCCCATTTTCCGCATCTCGGTTGACGCGGCAACGACAATGGCACGCTCGTGATAATGAATCCCTCTGTTCTCTCATCGATC
>OU427003.1:7518634-7521134 GCA_911387935.1 Dolichovespula saxonica | reverse complement strand
CTCTCTCTCTCTCTCTCTCTCTCTCTCTCTCTCTCTCTCTCTCGCTCTTTTTCCCTTGTCTCACCTAGCCAAGATACCTACTCTGGTATTCCACGACACGACTTAAAGTAACGCGACACGAATGCACGCCGAGACATTTTTTGATAACGAACACGTGACCCCGAACGCAAAAACGCCAAAATCCGACTACGTTTGGTATGGCATAGTTTCTTTCTTTTATTTATTTATTTATTTCTCATTTATTTATTTATTTTACATTTATTTATTTATTTATTTTTCATTTATTTTTTTTTTTCATTTATTTATTTATTTTTTTTTCATTTATTTATTTATTTGTCTTATATTTATGTATTTATATATTTATTTTTCGTTATTTATTTATTTATTTATTTGTCTTATATTTATGTATTTATATATTTATTTTTCGTTATTTATTTATTTATTTTTCATCTTTTATTTATTTATTATTTTTTTTTTTGTTTTACATTTTTTCCCTCCTTCCTACTGATTTTTTTTTTCTTTTTTTTTTTTTAATAGATTGGCTGACCGGGGAAAGATTGGATTTCCGAATTCGGAAAACAAAAAAGGATAAAAAGAAAATATTCGAAACTAAAACGAAAATCTCTCGGTACCATTTAAAAAATATTTTTTGCGACGATTGAGCAAAAATTCCCTCGTTTTTTTTTGTTGTTGTTACTGTCGGATTTTAATCCAGCATAGTTAAAAATGTAATTCTCCCTTCCCGCACCCCACCTTCCACCCTTTAAAGATTCGTTCTTTTTCTTTTTTTTTTTTTTTCGTTCCTTTGCTCTCTTTCGATCTTACCTATATTCCATTTATTTTATCTAAATCCATATATAAATAAATATATATATATATATATTGTTTATAATATTCATTAATTATTAATATATTATCAATATATTTGGTACATATATATTGGTATTGGTATATATATATATATATATATATATATATATATATAAAGAAAAAGATTTTCTATCGCTACTATAAATCTTCACTTAACGGTGGAAGAAAAGTAGGAAATATATATCAAAAGCGAGAACGATCAAATTGGTTGGAACATCTAGCATATTATCTGGAGTCTTATAAAATCATATCCAATATGCATCTCTCTCTCTCTCTCTCTCTATCATATATTTCCCAAGAAATCGAAGGATTCTCCTTCTCACCCTACGGATACGACGATGATCAATACGGAATTGATATAGGTATATTTGATTTGCTGGTTTGTCAGCCATGAAAAGGAAAAAAGAAGGAGAGAGAGAGAGAGAGAAAAAAAAAAGAAGGAAAGAAAAAGAAAAAGAGAAAAAAAGGAAAAAAAATAAGGAAAGTAGAGGGGGGTGGGGAAAGAAAGCGGTCGACGAGTAGGACGAACCTCTTGAAGGAATAGAATATATGCATGTTCAAGGATACGAGTATGCACATTTTGGTCGCTTAAGAAATCATCATCATCGTCATCATCATCGTCGTCGTCACATCATGCGTCCTGTGATCTTGTAAATCAAAGGACACCTTCGACAGATAGTACATATGTGTATATCTTTTAATTCAGTCCCTCTTGACGATGGCTAGACGATAATTCAATACACAATCTTTCTTTAATAACATAACGAACAAACAAAAAGATAAAAGAGTAGGAAATATCGAGCTTCAACCTTGAAATCTCGTTAAAGTGTAGAAATCGACAAACGCATAGGAATCGTATCGCTTCATAAAATCTTACCAACATCAATTTTGACGCGTACGCGCGCCACGTATAATAATCCAACACGGTTGTATATCCGCGCCGTACATAACAAATAAGCGATAATAATTATTTATTTATACGTACGATCGTTTCAATCGATGTTTTGTTATTCGATCGCACGCCGCGATATAACACACGTCAACGAATTATTGACGATATAAAATTTCATCGTTTCAATAACATATCCCTCCGATCGTTACGATTAATAATTATCGACGATTTTAATAATATCGTATCCATCGTAGCTCGTTGCATTATTACACGTGGCATAATTAAAATGAACCTTTTTTTGTTGTAACGATAGAACCATCTTTTTGAAAAATCGTAACGTCCGTACATTTTCTCGACGTATTAAGATAAAAAAAAAATAATAATAATAATAATAAATAAATGAATTAAAGGAATAAACGAAAAAAAAGAAAAATATAATTTTTTTCAAAACAACTTGCAAATATACTAATTGTAATTTTCGTATGATAATTAATTATTTATTAAACTCTCAACGAACATACTCGCGCACACACACGCACACACGTGCGTACGCATGACGCGCGTATATACGTAACAATCTTTCTACACAATTAATTACTGGTTTTAAATGCAAGCACAGTTATGTCATAACATTTGATGTCGATTCTGTTGAACGAAAAAAAGGAGACAAAAGATTAAAAAGAAAAAAAAAAAAAGAAGAAGGAGAAAAAAGATACACGCGGCAATTGAAAAGTGCAA
>OU427003.1:7508634-7513634 GCA_911387935.1 Dolichovespula saxonica | reverse complement strand
TTTCTACGACAATTATGGCAACCTTAATCCCTTAAATTTCGTCACATCAACCATCACATTAATTATTAATTTCCGTTCCCAAACTCTATCCCATTATCGAACACGCAAGATTTGTAATCACTTTGACGAAGATCACGCGCATCTTTATTTATCTCTCTCTCTCTCTCTCTCTCTCTCTCTCTATTTTTTTTTCTTTTTTTTCTTTTTTTGCTATTTTCTTAATTCTTTTTCACTCCCTTTCTTTTCTTCTTCTTTTCGTATATATCATTCGTATTTAATACGTCGAAAAATTTAACGGCTGATCGTATCCAATTTTTTCCCTTCTTCCTTTTCATTCTTTTCATTCTTTTATTTTTAGTTTTTTCTTCTTTTCTTTTCTTTTTTTTTTTTTTTTTTTTTTTAATATAAATTGCACTCGACGCATAAGCGAATTGTATTATCACGAGAAATGAAGCAATATTTTTCAAAACTTACGCATTTTAAATATATAATATCAAATGTTCAATCGAATATCAAATATTTAATTAAATATAAAATATCAAATGTTACAGTTACAGTTTTATATCATATAATCTTATATCGTATGCGTGGTATATGTGAATAAGAAAAAAAAAAAGAAGAAAAAGAAAAGCAATTTTCTTTTTTTTTTTTTTTTTTTTTTTTTAGTATTAGACGGATTCAAACGAAATATATCCATAAATAAATATCCAAGTCCCTTCGTAGAATTCATTAGGCACGTTAACTCGATATTATCGTTCGAATGATCGATCAACGAATTGAGTCAACGTAGTTGATTATAATAGGGGGGAAAAAAGAAGAAAAAAAAAAAAGAGAGAGAGAGAAAAAATAAATAACCACGAATCGTTTCAAGAAACGCGACGTAAATAATCATCTTGTCTGAACAATCATTTTATCCGTTCGTTCTCTTCAATTCGATTATTTATACGTTTTTTTTTATCTCTCTCCCTCTCTCTCTCTCTCTCTCTCTCTCTCTCTCTCTCTCTCTCTCTCTCTCTCTCTCTCTGTCTCCCTACGATTCTATCGATCTTTTCATACGAGACGTATCGTTCTATAAGTCACAATACAATTGCCATTCCAAAATGTACAACATTATTGAAACACTAATTTAAGTCTCTAATTGGTACTAAAAAGAAGAGGAAAAACGAAGAAAAAGAAGGGAAAGAAAAAAGAAATTAGAAATAAAAAATAAGATTCACATATAACGAGTTCGTATAAAGAGAAACGACATCGGGCATCAAATAAAAAATATGTACGTCGAAAAGGTCTACCGAAAAAAAAAAAAAAAAGAAAAAACAAAACAAAAAAGAAAATATATATATTTATATATAAAAGAGTAAACCTCAGAGGTCGTCGTTACTATTTTCAACGGAACATAGAGTCACATACATACATACATAAATACATAAATACATAAATACATAAATACACACGCATACGTACACAGGTAGGCTAGAAACGAATTCCACACGGAGATCGGGAATATATCTCGTTGAAAGAGATATAAGCCAACTAGCGAGGGCTAAGGAATACAAAAAGAAAAGGAAAAGGAAAAAGGAAAAAGGAAAAGGGAAAAAAATCCGCGATGGTTGAAAGCGGGATCGCGGAAACGCAAGTGCGGAGTGTTGCGCGAAAGATCGAAAGGAGAAACGAGGTCGAGCGATATTTTAAAAGACGAGTCGGTCCCTCTCTCTCTCTCTCTCTCTCTCTCTCTTTTTCTCTCTCTCTCTCTTTCTCCTTTAGTTTCTTTTTTTTTGTTAACGCTCCCTCGCAATCACTTACAAGATCGGATGCGCAACGAATATGCGCAGGATGGTCTCGCGCGTTGCAGCAAAGTCCAGGCCGCGAAGTACATACCCCGTTCGTTTTAAAAGATGTAAGTGGATGAAAAAGAAAAAAATTTGAAAAAAAAGAAAACGAGAGAGGAGAAGAAGAGGAAGAAGAAGAAGAAAGAAAGAAATGAGACCGAGGTAGAGTGGAGAAAATATCATTTAAATAATATTTGTTTAATAATACGAAACATTTTCTCTTTTCTTTTCTTTTATTTTTTTTTTTTTTTCATTTATTTTTCTATAATTTTCTTTTTTATTTATATATATATTTTTTTTTTTGGAATTTTCTCACGACGATTACTAAGTTACACGCATACCTACGTACGTGTATTTTATTTCGTACGTGTAACCTCGTTCGATAATAATTCCCTTTCTCGATTTATCATCCCTTTTTAACAGAACCCTACAATGAGTGTTAACGTCGAGTGTTGTTATATATATATATATACATATATATACACTCTTCTCGAGTGATTTCATTCTTTCGTCGAGGAGGGTAAAAGAGTTTCCATATCGAGCCCCTAAACAGGGATGTATGTTTAATTGGTTCGTGTAGAATTCGCAGGAGGGTGCCACCGTACGCGTCTAAGGGATGATTTTGAAGGGAACAAAGGCGCCCTCGGTAGGAACCAGCGCGAACGAATTGGTAAGGTAGTAAGGGGTAGAAATGGGTGAGGACGGACGGTACGGGGGTGAGGTTGGGGGGTGTTGAAATAAATGGAAGTAGAGGGTGATGGTGGTGATGGTGATGGTGATGGTGATGGTGTTGGTGGTGGTGGTGACGTTGGGTAACAATGGTTGTGAGAGATGACGACTCAACCTAAACCATTTATTTTTACCCCATTATTTGTCTATTCCAATGATAGTATCGTTTCGTCAATCGTCGACGAAATAATCACGCGTTTTACGAATGAAATAACATCGTTCTTCTTGAGTCTTTCCTTCTACTTCTTCTTTATTTTTTTGTTCGTTCGTGAACTTCCCCTCTCCACTCCCCTGCCCCTTCCCTCCTGTCCCGTCCCGTCCCTCGTCCTCTTTCAATAAAAATATTGCGATTGGTTCCTATCTATTTATATATATATATATATATACATATATACATACATATATATATATTAAAAAAAAAAAAAAGATAAAAGAAAAAAAAAATTAAAAGACCGCCAACCGAAAACGAAATCGTCCTCGAAAGCTTATCGGAGAATTTGATTTTTGTTTTCTTTTCGTTTTCTTTTTCTTTCCTTTTTTTTCGTTTGTTTTATGCAATCAAGCAAATTACTTCCCATCGGACAATACGTGAAGGAAGAAAGGAAGGGGTTTTTGAGGTGGTGTAGGTGAATGTAGGTGAATGCAGTTGAATTTAGGTGAATTTAGGTGAATGTAGGTGAATGTAGGCGATGGTGTAGGTAGTGGAGGAGGGGAGAGGTGGGGAATAAAACTAAAAGGGGACGCGTCAGGGCGATGGATGATCTCGTTGTCGTCGTCGTTGTCGTCGTCGTTAATGTGATTAATAAAACGTGAGCGTGTCATCCCTGCTGAGGACGACGAAAAAGAATAGAGAGGGGTGCAGTGACGTAGAGAGAGAAAAAGAGAGAGAGAGAGAGAGAGAGAGAGAGAGAGAGAGAGAGAGAGTAGGTAGAAGGTGGTGAGAGAAATAGGAAGTGGAGGAGGAAGAGGAGAAGAAGGGGAGAAGAAGGGGAGGAGGAAGGTGGAGTCGCACGATTATCGACCCCCGCGCTGCTGGCTCCGCTTTTGTAGCAGGGATGCAGCTGCTCTCACCCCCTCTCTACACCGACAACCACCACCCCACCAACCCTATCTCAGCCGAACCACAATTCACCTTTCTCGTTGTTGCAGCTTACAACTTCGGCCTTCGACTGGTCTAACAGAAACGAAATAACGAAAAAGTATTTTATTCCGTTCGATGGCCCAAGAGCCAAGATTCGTTCTATTTCTTCTTTTTTTTTTTTCCCTTTGTGTCTATCCCATTATCTATATATTACATATATATATATATATATATATATATATATATATATATATATATATATATATAGAAGAAACGTTCCATGCAAATAATTAGAATTTATACCGATGGTTTTTAGAACGATTGGATTTAAATAATATTTTATTTTTTTTTTGTAGAGACTTTTTTATTGAAGAAATAATAATAATAATAATAATAATAATAATAATAATAATAATAATAAAATCGATGTATACGTTGATACTATAATACATGCAATTTCTGATTGGACAACGGATATTAGTCCGACGAGATACGTATGTATATATGTATGTATGTATGTATGTATGTATGTATGTATGTATGTATGTATGTATCCATACGTCCGAATATACCTATCGGTGGTTGGTTTCAATTCTTTGTTAAAAAAAAAAAAAAAAAAAAATCGACTAACTTGCGAATTAGTTGTTGAAGGGCAAAGAGGTGGGTCGAGATGGGACGGAGTAATAGGGGTTGGGGGTGGAGGTACGATGATGGGTATTTGATACTTCGGGTACGTCCTTAATTAGATTGCATCATTCGAAAGAATCCTACATATGTATGTATGTATGTACACAGATATGTACATGAGAGATGTTCGATAATGAAATCTCGAGTTAATGATCGACGAATTCCTATATGGAAACATATATAGATACGTACGTACATAGATAGATAGATAGATAGATAGATAGATAGATTGATTGATAGAGATATATTCGTCAAGGACGTCGAATAAAACGAAACTAGAAACTTATTTTCGTCTTACTCGTTAGGTTCGTTAAGGTTCGCGAGCGTGACCGATAACCGCACCCTTCTAATAATAGTGCTTCGCCCTTTTATAATTAATACTAACGGAGACCATTAATCTTTTTTTTTTCTCCGTCGTTGTAAATTATTATTAAACATAATCCCAACGTAACAACTATCATTATTTTCCATACGATCGATTAAATATTACATGTTATATATTCGAAGGTTATAAGACGACAGTGTAATAATAATTAACGCGTATATCGTGTTTTCAAACGTGGTTTTTTTTTTTTTCTTCTATTTTATTAAGAGCAAACTAACGCAAAACGTAGGTTTCGTATTACCCGACCAAGTCGATCAATATTATTCTCTATTCTCGGATAAAATTTGTCTAA
>OU427003.1:7496134-7503634 GCA_911387935.1 Dolichovespula saxonica | reverse complement strand
CTCCCTCCTAACACCTGGAATAATTCCCTCCGCTTTCCCTCCCGATATCGAACGGTCACGACGAGAGGACGGCCGCGACAAAACACTTATTTTTCTCTCCTCTAAGAGACCGATAAACGACAATAATGTAGGATTCGTCCATTCGACCCGTTTCGGCGTCCCAATCGCCAAATGAAATTGTTAGATCGGTATACGTACATATACGTGTTCGGATCGTGTACTGGGATGGTCGGGGGGTGGGGGGAGATCTAAATTAAACGGTTATTTTGATTTTCAATGTTCACACGTTAACATTGTCGTCAGAGAATTCCCGGTTTCGTATCGTTCTCGTTCGATCGTTCGTTTGTTTACGCGAACGAAAAGAATTATTAAAAAAAAAAAGAAAAAAAGAAGGAAAAGAAAATTAAACGGAATAAAGGGAGATATAAAGAGGAAGACAAAAATAAAGAGACCGAGACGTAGGTAAAAAAAAAAAGAAAGAGAGAGAGAGGAGAGAGAGAGAGAGAGAGAGAGAGAGAGAGAGAGATAAAAAATGCCTTTATTTTCCCGTAATTGTTCGCGTAAATACGTAAGACATGTTAGGACCGAATTAAGATCGGTATCGAATCGAATCGAATCGAATCGTTTTTAAAACGCGTAAGCTTTCTTATTCCCGTAAATATTCTTTTTTCTTTTTTTCCCCGTTTTTGTATTATTCTTCTTCCTCTATCTTTTCTTTTCTTTTCTTTTCTATTTTATTTTCTTTATATTTCGCGACGACGTACGACGACGCACGACAACGCACGACGACGGCGACAAAACGACGACGACGACGACGACGACGACTACGACGACGAATACGACGACGACGACGGACGAGGATGACGACGATAAAACGACGACGATGACAATGACGACGACAACGACGACGACGACGACGACGACGACGATGAGAAAACGGCGACGATAAGTCTCGTTCGACGACACACGCAGAGAGTCGAGCCTCTTTTACCGTACTAACGAGAAGTCTAGCTGGGAAGCGCGTGCTAAACGCACGCCGTTCGTTAACTCCCGCCGGACGGGCGGAGGGGAGGCGATAGAGCGTCTTCCTTCGTTGATATATATATATACATATATATATATACATATCACGCATGCACAAACACATATATATATCTGGACATGATCCACACAAATATATATATATATATATATATATGTATCTATGTATGTACGTATGTATAAAGTTGGTTTGCGTGTGAGAAGAGTGACGGCAAGGAAGAGAATGGTGTGGGTGGTGGGGAGGTTCGCGGAGTGAGAGGAATGAGTCGAAACCTATGCGCTGCAACACACTACTCTACTACTACTACTATTCTATTACTAATACGCCAACGATGAATGCGTTTAGTGCGCTGCGCTCACTCTCACTCTCTTTTTCTCTTTCCCTTTCTTTCTTTCTTTCTTTCTCTCTCTCTCTCTCTCTCTCTCTCTCTCTCTCTCTCTCGTTCGTTCGTCCGTTTGTTTCTCCCTCTCTCTCTCTCTCTCTCTCTTTCTCTTTTTCTCTTGCATTCACGAAACGACGACGCGACGAGACAGCGACGACGACGACGACGACGACGACGACGACGCGCACGCGACGAGCTCGTGCTTTCGGGCCGGTAGACGAACGCGCCCGAATACAAGCGAACCCATCCGAATCCATTCGAAATCATCCGAACTTACTCGAACGCGTATACGAATGTATCACGAATCTCGATGGTGGGGGAATTTCTCGTTCGATGATTCGTTGCTTTTGGTGTAGTGGGGGACGAGTATACACGTGCCGTTAGCATTACCGGCTTCGTTGTACGTTTCGTTTTTGAAAGCGCGTCGTTCTATTCTATTTCAGGGCCGTATCGAAGAGTTCGAGGTTCGAGGTACCCTTTTTCCTTCTTTTTTTTTTTTCGTTTTTTTCATGTTTGTGCGTGCGTGCGTGTGTTTTTTTTTTTCTTTTTCGTCGCTAATACGTCCTTACGCTCTTGCGAAAATTTTCGCTTCGAAAAATATAATTACGCCGATATTACCGTGTATCGCGACGATAATTTTTTTTCTCGTTTTTTTTTTCTTTTTTCTTTTTTTTTTTTACGTCAAGTCCACGCATCGATTTAATTTCTATTCAAGTTGGAGTGTGACTTTTTTCTTTCTTTCTTTATGATTTTCGTTTTTTTTTCTCCCTTTTTTCTTCCTCCAAACGATGGTTATTATTTTCGTTCGAATTTATTTTTAACCGGTAGTCTTTCGTTTACACGATCTAGGTGGCAGTAGAATGCGGAAAGCTCTTTTTTTCGCACAATGCATGTCATATATATATATCTATTTTTATATATATATATATATATACATACAGAGAGCAGTTCAGTTCTTTCTTCTTTTTTGAAAATTATCAATGCGTCCTTCGAAGAGATACGTAACACTATAATCAATAGTTGTAATTTCTCTCGCTAACATGTGATGTAATTTTATCAACGTCATAATACATACGTGTGTATTAAATTGTATCATTAAATTTCGACTGAATATTCGTATCGCGATCCAAACTCGCGAAAACTCATCGCGTTACGTCTCTCGAATCGAACGATGGTAATAAATCGTTGCTATTGGATTGAACCTTGCAAATAAAATAATAATAATAATAATAATAACAACAATAATAATAATAATAATTGTCGATAGAGCGAAGATAAAAAAAAGAAAGAAAATAAAATAAACAAGAAAAAGATAAGAGAGAAAAAAGTCGAGAGGAAAAAGAAAAAAGAAAGGGAAAAGATTTCGAGAAGAAAATTTTGATTACGTTCGATAAAATAAATAAGGAAGAGGCATTGACATTGGAACTAACGAGTATATAACGTGAGTTTTTAACGACATTATATATTTAGATCCATTAAGTGGCACGTGCAATGATCGGCCGCATCTAGAAAACTCGATTTCACTCGAGATTCTCTGTTCGATTCCACTCGGTAGACATTCCGCACAGTGTGGTTACTCTTTTTACCTTCTCCATCGCGAAATACGTAGTTCCAATGCCATCGCAAAATTACTATAGTATTTCTTTATCCCTCATAGTATCCGTTGCATTTCGCCGAAAAACAGCTGATCGCTGTCGTTCTTTAATCGTGTAAAGTCGACGTGCGGCTTCACTTTCTCTCTAACAGGTAAGCGTGACAAATTAATTTATATTTAACGACGTTAACCTTAAATCGTTTCGAACGTCGTGTCTCGATGTAAAATAATCTTGATTATATATGTGTGTGTGTGTGAGAGAGTGTGTGTGTGTGTGTATTGTGTGTATATATATACGTATATAACGTACGATAATCGCGTATACGCGTTTACTATTTTAACGTTTCTCGCCAACCACACGTATATAAGTACGAATCGCTTCGAACATATCTTTTCTAGGTTAGGACGTGTACACCGCACCTTTAATTCGATCACGAAATAATCAAAATGATCAATGTACGTCAATTTAACGTATACGATGGATCACGTTCTATCGTCGGGATATCTAAAAATCAATCTGAAAAGTTTGTTAACGACTAATGAGTCGAACTCGTATCGCATAAGGCTTCGTTCCTAATCGTGTACAAAGACCTTCGAAGAAAATCAGATTTCCTCTCGTAATCCCTTTCGTGATATTAAATAATCGTAATGTTCGTTGGTTAAATCGAAAGAGAGTCGTGTTATTTGACAACGATAAAAAAAAAAAAAAAAATTTGTTAGCATACGATCTTTCGTGTAATGTGAGGATATTCAACAAAAAAAAAAAAAAAAAAAAAAAAAAAGAACAAGAACAAAAGAATTACAAAAATCTTTGTCGAAGATCTCAAGAAAAAAAAATTTGTCTCATACATAAAATCGTTATTCATCGATATAAAGGAACGATGAGTAAAGATCAATCGTCCATTGTCTCGTCCATTGTATAGTTCGAAAAGAAATTTGTAGACATTCGAATTACGCGCGGTTTCTTGAAGAACCGAGCGCCATGTTCTTACGCTGACCAATCGAAGAAACAATACTAGCCTACCTGAGTATAATTATAATCATGGTATATAACGGTTCGGAAAGTTTGTGCGTGACGTATTCGATGGTCGCAGTTTGTGCTTTACTTCTCCAAAGGAGCGTGATATGTTGGTCGGTCGCACTTTAATGCTCTTTGGAAATTAATTTTTTTTTTTTTTTTATTTATCGCGACATAACCTATTTTCTAATAAGGCAGTGGGCAAACGTATAAATCATGGGTTCAAAGAAGCACAAAAAACATAAGCGCCAGAGGCACGAAGGTGAGATTCGGTCATCCGGTATGGCATACAATATTATAACGACTATTCAACGAAGACTAAAAGAAAGAAAGAAAGAAAGAAAAAAAAAAAAAAAAAAAAAAAAGAAAAAACAAAAAAAAATCCACATCGACGTCTATCCTCTTATACTACTTTCTAAATCGCGTGATACTCCTCGGGTTTGTTGTCTTACGGATATATATATATATAAAAAAAAATAAATCGTTCATCGATCGCAAGCCTCGTATATCTCTTATTATGATGCTTTTTTTTTGCCGGACATGGCCTCTACTTTTTTTCCCTCATCAAGTAGAAAATGATATAGAATGTGACATTGTTTTTATAAATTCAAGCGTTCAAAGAGTTATCATTGTAGCAAAGACAAAGGTATATTGAGAAGGTATACCGCAAGATCTGGGCATTAAATAATCATCTCCGTTATGTTAAGAGGAATATATATGTTCTTTCCTATTATTCCCTAGATAAAAATATTCTTCTTCTTCTTTTGTACAGTAAATGAAAAGCCATTCACACTGTCGAGCACTTTATTGGCATTCATCATCTTTCTAAGCCATTTATATATATATATATATACATATATATATGTGTGTGTGTGTGTGTATCTTACGTTACTTTTGCAGCATTTCAAAGGTGCTGTTAAGGATAGAATTTTCTATTTCTATGAAATAGTACATAGTCGAGGATTCGAATGAAAACATTGAACTGTGGATGACGTGGCTCTGATATAACGCGCTTTAGATTTAAGAAGGCATTAATACCATGAGGGAATAGAAATGTAGTTCTAGAAGCTACCCCAAATTCGCTCTTCTTATTATTTTCATTGGAATCCTTCTCGTACTCATAGTTAAAATGATGCACAGGAATTTTGACTACGTTTTCACCACGGACAAACTGAGAGTGAGGTTGGAGTAGAAGTGAGGTGGATTCAAAAGTATAAACGAAGGTTCCACAACGACAGGCGCGACGTGGAAGTAAGTGACGTGTAACTACAGACATGGACTGGTTGCACGACAGAAGCTAGCTGTGCTCCAAAGTTATTTAAATACCCCAAACCTATCATCCATTTTTGTCTTTTAAAACCAGTTGAAGTGCAACAAGATCGATAACGAGAAATCATTGATCTCTTGCCTGCAAATGTTGCGGAAGATAAAAGGTACTACTCTCTACGATAAGAAGAAAAGAAAAGAAGATAAAAGAAAGTAAACCTGTTGCGCTTCAACCGCATAGTGCCCTGGCTGTTATGTATTACGGCGTCGAAGGCCGTATGTGCTTTGCTTTAGCCCTTTTAAGAGGTATTTTCAATTTTAATAATTACTCCCTCCTCACTGTTCCTGCAAAACAGGTCGGTCTATGTTACAATGAAAATTATTTTATTAAGTATTTCTATTAAGATTTATTTAGTTCAAATTGAGCTACTTCCATCTCGCTTCCAGTTCGTTAATGTGAAAACAAGGTCACTATCCTGTTATGAAACCATCTTGTATATAATTATTAGAATGAAAAGCCCTTTTCCCCTTTTTTAATACCCTGTAGAAGTTAATTAATTTTTCAATTGCACTCTTTATAGACGGTCCTTTTGAACTACAAAGAGGACGTATAGAAAGCATTTATACTGCTAAAGTTATGCTATTATCCTGCACTTTGATTACTTTTATATTTTTTTTTTTTCTTTTTTTTTTTTTTTGCAAATTACACCATTTGTGCATGCAATTAGATCATACAAAACGTCAATTACTTATAGCTTACGTTAGAGCTTACCGGATGCCTGAGATTTTATTGTTTGCGTCTTATTCAATGGTCATCTATTTTGTCTACAGAAGGACAATATACGACAACGGACAAACCGCCTACTTTAAAATTAATTTTAAAGGTAGGAGGCAGCAGCGGGACTCCGGAATACGGCAACGAGTCTCCAAGCCACCAAGGCATTATGTTATCTCAGCACTACCAACAGCAACTAGGTATAAATTACTCTGTGACTCAGGGAGACACGGAATATGAAAGGTTTGTCGGCCACAAGAAGCTCAAAAAGAAAAAGAAGAAAAAGGATAAGAGGCACAAGCACCATCACAAAGATAAAAAGAGACGGAGAGAGGAGTCTAGCCAGGAATCGGTGGGCGACGCCGACGAAGGTTTCGTCGAGGTACCCAAGAAGATTCCAAATCAACAATCGTTATCCCCAAACCCATTGTCGAGCAACAACGAGCCTAGAATAAATGTTACCAATCAAATAAGTTCGCTGTCGCCCCATCGGGAGCCGAGAACGTGCGTACTACGTAAAATAGCGGAACGTACGCCCCTACAAAAACTATTGGAATATCTATTGAAGTCTATGGAGAAGCGCGATCAAAATCATTTCTTCGCATGGCCGGTCACGGACAGTATAGCACCCGGTTATTCTCAAATAATAAGGAACCCGATGGATTTCAGTACGATCAAGCAAAAGATCGACGACAACAATTATCAGAATTTGAACGAGTTCATAGACGACTTCAAACTTATGTGCAACAACGCAACGACGTACAACCATCCCGATACGATATATTACAAGACAGCGAAGAAATTGTTGTACGCCGGATTGAAGATGGTTACCCCGGATAAGCTTAGACAATTGAGAACGGTATTGAAGTACATGCATCATATATCGAAGGACGAGCTCGGATTTGAATTGGGAGCAGAGGATCCTAACAATCCCGACGTCGTAGTTACAGAGGAACAGATAGAGAGGGAGAGAGAACAGGAGGAGAGGAACGAGGAGGCCGAGGAATTGAGGAAGGAGAATCAAAGGAAGATGAGATTGGCGAGTTTGGGTAAGTTCGAGGCTATACCGGACGATTTGACGCCCGAGGAGATATTAAAACAGGCACGGGGCGCCGCAAAATCGGCCGCCGACAAATTGACCCTGAAACGTTTGAACTCGAAAATGGGATTTTTGAGGCAAAAGAAGGACGGTACTACGAGCCTACAAATTATAGTGCCAGGGGACGGCGTTATACCAGGAACGAATCAGAGGCCCGTTTCGTTGGGACAATTGATTGGAAAATTGAATCACGGTACCGGCGCATTGGCAGGCTTCAGGGAAGACAGAAGGAACATGTCGAAACCCGTGAAACCGTTGTATTACGGAGCATTCGGATCGTACGCACCGAGTTACGATTCTACATTTTCGAATTTGACTAAAGAG